>JAMZAV010001449.1:0-156397 GCA_024449915.1 Sweltsa coloradensis
ATATTCTTCAGACAATTTATCAACGATAAGTGAAAATATAATTGTTTATTATCTGTGCACCCAGCTGCATGGTAGAATTGCGTCACAGACTCATGCTTCTGTGTAACTTGAGGCTCGACCTGTCAAAGTTGACGTCACCAAAACCACATTCCGATTAACAAACAACGGACATACACACGCGCCAGCTTCACGTGACTACTTCTACGACTTGGTATTTGCGTAAAATTTGTCTCTAATCTCTTGCACGTGTAGTGGAATTGCATCACAGACTGGTAATATGACAAAACTGAGTGCAACCTACGTCAGAGATTATACATTCCTTCTCAAACACAAAGACTTTAGCCAATGGAAAATAACTGCACTTGATTTACTGCGCACAACTACACACACGCGCCCATCACTTTTTCGTCTTGGTACACGTGCCCAGTCTAATGATTGCAACACACGTCTGGGCGAAATCTTGTAGAGGCAGAGGTGAGAGCACTTTTCTCCTGGCGATTGTCTGAGCAAGTCGCCCACGTCTTCAGAGCCTACTTCTACACCGGGTATCCTACTTTTCCTAGGGACTACTTCGGGTGGACTATAGCCAAGGACACCAACTAACTTCGACTACACCAGGTAGCCTACTTTAGCCTACGGACACATCGGGAAAGTAACCAACGTTTTACAATTTTACTACTGGTGTGAAAAAGGCCAACGCCTATGCTGAACTTTTAGTAAATCCCCACCGAATTGTAATTAATTGATTGACTGAACTTTGAACCAAGCCTCTCAGCCTAGGCGTACAGGCCACACCAGAGTGCCTACAAGGGCTATTCACTAATCTAGACTAAGGCCTTCTTTTCTTTGTTTATTTCACTTGTATTTTCTTTGTTCATTTCATTATTTCATTGATTTTTTATTTGATATTTTATTTGTTGATTTGTATATTTTATAGGAAAATATACGCAAATTATTGCAAAGATATTATTGTGTTCGACATTTTTCCTGTTCACTCCTACTTTTTATGAATTGATACTGGATAACTAAATAATAATTTTAAAGCTTTCGTGTTTCTACTGACTGACAACTGGCCGGGGCTTCAACTCAAGTGAGTCTGTTAGTATCTAGTAGATAATAATAAATATAATTATGTTTAATTACAGACTGATCGACGAAGATAGTTGTTTCTGTGAGATTAATGTTCAATTGTTTACTTGAGTTTACCAACAGAAAAATGGGATTTTTTGCTATCGTGTTTGCTGCGAATTTTTTCATTTGGTAAATTTTTTTAACATTTTTCATATGGTAAAACAAATACTGGTTAACTAAAATATTTGTAGATAATACCATTGTAATATTCCCATTTTTGTTTTGTTTTGTAAACTGAAGAAAAACAGTAAATCTCAAAGAAACACAATCATCTACGACGATTCTACATAGAACGCTGCGCTGGGTGTAATTGAAGTTTAAAATTATATTGAAGATGGATATTTGCCGTGTACACGATCAGAAAGAATTAATAAATGTTTTCATGTTTCTTATAGTACCAGCCGCCCGGTGTCAATTCCACTCTCTATATTTTAACGAAGTAGCATATTTCGGACAACTGAAAAACAAAAAAAACATGGTGGATAGCCTGAGGAGCCGCAGATAATGAATGCATCATGTTAATAACAGTATGTTACACCATTGTGCGCAATAAAAGTGTGATATAGACTAGAACTTGTGTAAAACAGAACCACTGAGATCTTGTGGCTGAGTTCACGACCCATTAAAGTGGATACGCTTTATATGTCTTTGTAAGTTCGGATACTGTTTGGTTTTATGTGGACAATGCGGACATTGAAACTGCGGTTCTTTCCCACACTCATATTTCAAATGCCTGTATAAATGGCTCTTGTGCTTGTAGTTCTTGTTGCAAGATGGACACTGAGAAGAAGTGGACTTAAGGTCGATCCCAAACAAAGCTTTTGTAGCACTACCCATTTGCCACGTGGGGATGCCACCTGTAACACAAAACAGGATCTTGTGTCTTGCAATTTTAAAAGTGAAATGTTTAACTAGGATTGTATATATTATATCTCTCTCCCATTACTGATGCATACATTATATCATATAAAATATATAATAACATGTTTCGAAGAAACAAGTTTTGTATCATTTTATTGAAAAAGTGGACAACAGACCAAGCTCCATAAGTGGTGTGATTAGCCATTAAATTATAAATAAAATACTAAGAAGATCACAAAATGCATTATATCAAGAAATCTAAAATCTAAATACGTCTACTAAGGTGCACAAAAGCACATACCGAAAAATACAAATATGAAACTATGGAGGGCATAATGTTTGTGCAGGTTAAGTTTTAAAGGATATTCAAATTCTGTAAAGTGCACAACCTCTGTTTGTAAAAGTAAGGTATACATGTGACATCCAATATGAAGGGTCCAAACAATTATAACAATGCTTTGAAGAAATAGTTTTTACAATTTTATTAAACCTATCGACAACAGATCAAACTCCACAAGTAGGCATTGAATTATAAATTGAATACTACATTACAAAAAGTATTATATCGAGAAATATAAAATCTAAATATCTATACTAAGATGCGCAATAGTCATTTAATTAAAATACAAATATAAAACTATGAGGGCATACTGTTTGAACAACACCAATAGTGTGTAAGTTGCAGAATAAATATAAAAATAAAAGCCTAGAGTGCTACGTATGTAAAGCTTTTTTTCATCGAATGTGTATAAATATGAGCCATGAGACATACGATTCATTGCTTGGACGATAGGAATGCAATAAGTGTATAGACAATTGGAATACCAGCAAGTGCCTTGAATGTGGTGTTCAAGATGTCTATGAACTGAAGAATAGAACAAGAAGAGTTTTGCCGAGATGGTACTGTATGAATTGTTTATTTCCCCCTCTAAGTGTACACGATCTTTTTAATCATGATGTCGACGAAGAGTCTCAAAGTAATGATGATGTTGCTAAAGGTTTACCAGTATTGCAAAAAAGAATGAAGCTTGGACATCTTAATATACGTAAGTTGGATAAGTATATAGATCAGTTGAGGGTTATTCTTGGCACGTACAATTTTGATATATTTGCTTGCTGTGAAACATATCTAGATGAGACTGTTCCAGATGGTTTTATTACTGTTAACAATTATAAAATGCTAAGATTTGATCGTGAAAGGGAAGGGGGAGGGTTAGTTATTTATATTGCTGAGAAGTTTATGTCAAGTGTAGTTGAGTGTAAAGTTAAATTTCCGATGGATGTTGAGTTGCAGTCAGTTAAATTCTGGCTTTCAAATGTAAAACCAATGATTTTTACAGCAGTTTATAAAGCTCCACGCGTAAAGTTAGAAGAATTTTCAGATTGTTTTGATAGTTCAGTAAATAATTTAAAATTAGAAGCTAATGAATTATTTTTTCTAGGTGATTTCAACAATGATTTGAGTAAGAAGACATTACCAGTAAAACATTTCAAAATTCTCACTAGATCACATGGATTGGTACAATTGATAAAATCTGTTACTAGGGTTAATAATAGGTCAGCTACTTTAATTGATCATGTTTATGTAAATCACAATGAAAATATTATTCAGTCAGGACTTATAAGTGAAGGATTAAGTGATCATGAATTAATTTATTGTGTTCGTAAGATTAATAAGCAAAAGTTTCTTCCTAAATTTGTAAATACTAGAAATTATAAGAATGTTGATTGGAAGCAGGTAAATGAAGATATATCAAGTGGTCCCATTGACCAAATTGGTATGGGCGGTAAGTTCAATGATAAATTAGAAATGTTTGTTAAAGAAACCGTGGAAACTCAAAAGAGCAAGCACCCCCCTTGAAATTAAGAGTTAAGGAAAACCAGCACCATGGTTAACAGCGGGAAATTAGGAAATCCATGCATAGGAGAGACCACTTGCGCAAAGGAATTCAAAATTTTTTAAAAGGCCGCCAACGTGGGAGGAATACAAGAAAGCTAGAATAAGGTAAATAATCAGATTCTTTTTTCTAAGCGTGAGCATTTTAAGTCTTCTTTTGATATAATATTTCTTCAAAATCTTTATGGTCAGTTTATAATAAGTTTGACAGGTAACAAAGAGAAAAAAGAGTGTAGCATAGCCTCATTGGCAGGAATGGGGTATCCTACACGTCTAATCCTGCCCTTTGCTGTTTGTTACAGAAAAGTTTTGTTGTGAACGATGTAGTTTTTTCCAGTGAAATTGGTAAGTTTAAAGATTTAAATAGAAAAGAAGCATATGATCTCCCGCATGTAAAGGTAACTAATGAAGAAGTCATTTCAGCAATTAAACGCCTTAAAATTAAAAGCTTGACAACACTTCAAGAGATTCCATGCATAGTATTCAAGAAATGCGCACCAATAGTCGGATTATTAGCGTATCTTATTTCCCATTTCTTTCTTGTAGGTGATTTCCCAACACAGCTGGAAATTGGCAAGGGTAACACCTATTTATAAGGGTAAAGGTAAAAAGAGTGATAGGAATTCTTATCGACCTATATCAACTCTTCCAATTGTAGGGAAAATTATTGAAAATATTTTGCACATGAAGTTATAACATGAAGTAAATGCATCTGAAGGTTTAAGTGAAAACCAGCATGGTTTTAGGAAAGGTAGATCAACGCAAAGTGTCCTTCTAGCATTTACAGATTTTATCTATAAAGGGATTGACAAACGGAATGGTAAGGTTGGAGCTGTTTTTGTTGATCTTAGGAAAGCATTTGATTCAGTACCTTTTTTACCTCTTTTAATAAAACTAAAAACCAGGTATAACATAAGTCCTTTTTTGTTATCAATATTGGCGGATTACTTTTTAAAAAGAAAAATGTTTATCAATCTTGCAAAATATAGTTCAAAAGTATTCAATATATTTTGTGGAGTACTACAAGGATCAATATAAGGACCCCTTTTATTTATTCTTTACATAGATGATATATCTACGATAATGGGAGGAATCAATTATATTTTATATGCTGATGACTTGGTCTTTTATTTAGAAGGTGTGGATGTTGAAGAGATCGTAAGACGTCTTCAAGAAGTTTTAAAGAGGATGGATGATTGGTTTAAAATTCAGGAACTTGATATTGATTATAGTAAAACAAATTTTATGATTTTTCATAAGGCTATTGATAGAAGCATGAATGATATTCATTTGACGTTGAATTGTAATGGTAAGTTAATTTCTAGAGTGTATGAATTTAAATATCTTGGAGTTTTCTTAGATGGTAATTACAAATTTTAAGAAACATTATGAATATGTATGTAATAAAGTATAAAAATAGGAATTATAAGTAGAAAAAGGAAAGATTTTTGTAACAGAGAGAATGTTCAGGTTACTTTAAGATTCTTATATTCACTCTATTATTGATTATTGTTAAGTGGTTTGGGCAGTGTAAGACCTTCTACCGAATATGTTGTACTTCAGAAGAGAATTGACCATCTGTTTGATTCAATTCCTATGAGCCAAGATTTACAATCTGATTGCTTCACGATTGAGGAAAGAATGAAATATAGCGTACTGGTAAATACATACAAAGTATTGAAGGTTTATGTATTCAGGTATTTTACCCAATATTCTTCAATACGTTGATCGTGATAGAAATTATGATTCAATGTACTCATTGAAAGTTCCCAAAGTAAATTTATGAATCATTAAGAAAGTCTTCTTGAACAGAGGAGTATCCTTTTGGAATTCAATTTCTTATGATATTAGAAGCCAGTTTTTCTGAGCTAGGAATAGTACAATCTAAAAGTAAAATGAAGCAATGATAAAAATCGAAGACAAAGAAAAATTGATTTTTACTATTTATTTGTGGGGCATTGTCTCTGTGTTTATGTAATGTTAATTTATCTTCATATGTTCTTATTTATGATTTTGCTGTTCTCTTTGTTTGTTCATTATTGCTTGATTTTGATGTATTCATGTTTTTCAATTGATATTTTTTTTGCCAGATTGTCTGGTTGCCCCCCACTGGTGGGAAATTGCAACTTGAGGGTTTGGTGTCCTGTATCATTGCTGTGATCAGTTTTTGACTTGAACAATTTAAAAAAAATTATGCATCTGATATAATTATATATTAGAGTCAAGATCTTTGGTACTAAATTGTTATCAAAGATTTGAACACAAGAATGAAGGTTGAACACAAGAATGAAGATTTGCGTTATTCGTTTGAGTGGTCTCGTCTAATAAATCAGTTTTTTTTCATTTCGTTTTTCTTTTTTAATGTTTTTTTTTCTTTCTTTCTTTTTTCTTTCTTTCTTTTTTTTCTTACTTTTTTCCTTTCCTTTTTTCTTTTTTCTTTTTTTTTTTTTTCTTTTCTTTTTTCTTTTCTTTTCATTCCCCACCCTTTTTTATATTCGATTCATTCATAAATTGCATTTAATATCCTTTTTATTTGTTATCAAATTTGTTGAGTATTTAATGCATTGTTGTAATATTACTATTTCAAATATATACTTAAATGAAGTTTATTGTTGTGTCTGCATCTATGTAATTAGATTTATTTAGTTGTCCTCCTTTGTAAATCAGTTTTTTATAACTCAATAGGATAGACGTTAAATAAATAAATAAATAAATAAATAAATAAATAAATAAATAAAATAAATAAACAGCATAAGAAATAAAACTTTTATTACATTGGAAATGTATATGGTTCAGGTTGATTTGGATGGTTTGCAACTAGTTGATTGTAAGAACGTTGGATCCGATTAAAGAGAATCATACATACATACATACATACATACATACATACATACATACATACATACATACATACATACATACATACATACATACATACATACATACATACATACATACATACATACATACATACATACATACATACATACATACATACATACATACATACATACATACATACATACATACATACATACATACATACATACATACATACATACATACATACATACATACATACGTTATACGTACGTAAAAGTACGGGAAAATGACTAGGTATATTTCTTGGAAGATGAAAGGTTTGTAGATTAAGTGTCGGTCTTGGTGGATCGTGAAAATGCACTAAATAAAGAAACTGAGTATCAAAATAATTGTGCAGTTCTTATATTAAAATATGCGATCAGTATGTTTGCGCCGATTACCAAGTGATGCTACATTGAAATTTTCGTAAAGAGTTGGATAGTTACATCTACGATGTTCCCAGAATTCTTGTAGCAACAACTGTTGGATACGCTCTATGTTATGGAGGCAAGTAATGGGATGAGAATTTGATGATGAATTAAGACTGAAGATCATGAACCAGCCATCAGAAGAGTACACGTTTTCTACACAGAATGGAGAATCATGACATCGATATCACCATATTTAATGGACAAATCAGAGATAATATACACCAGTGGACTGTGCACGCGGAAGTGACCACTAGCGATCACCAAGTGATTTCCTTTAGCTACTCCACAGACAGTACTAATCAACAATATCAGAAGACCAGAATGGAGAGATATGCGACAAATAAAGCAGATTGGGGAGCCTTCACACAGATCGTTACAGAAAAGTTCAGGGAAAGGGAAATTAATAGAATAGCAGAATGTCCAGCAGAAGAAATAGCAGAATATGTAACGTCTACGATCCAAGAAGAATGCAAGAAAACCATGAGGAGGAAAGTGAAGCATGCAAGATGTGTTCCATGGTGGAATGAGACTCTTATCGAAGCTAGGAAGAAATAACACTGTAGCAGAAACAGGAGGCAGAAGCACCTCAGGAGACATGGAAGAAATTATGCTACGTACCATATGCTCAAGAGGAATGAGCAACAAAACAGGTCCAATTACCTACATCAAATTGTCCTTGCAAAAAAAAAAGTCCTGGGAGACTCTGGTGCAAACGACTGGGAACGAGGACCCCTGGGGCTGGTTTATAAGATTACAAGAGGCATGATAAGGTCAGATGAGATGTTTAATACAGTGACTTAACTAGATGGCGAGGAAACCACAAACTGGGAAGACACCATCGAGGTCCTTTTAGACAAGATGTTTCCTAAAGATAACCAGTATGAAGAGGAAGAGGAACAGATAGCGATAAGAAGAGAAAACAGCGAATACCGAGGGGAAGGACACGAGATACCATTCACTAGTGGTGACATATCTGCAGCTATGCTAAGACTCCAAAATGGAAAAGCACCTGCACATGACCTTATAGAAAAGGAGATGGCCAAGAAAGTATGGAAGGTAGCACCCAATGTACTCCTGATTATGTATATCAAATGCCTTTCAGAGGGCACATTGCCTGAATTATGGAAAAAGGGAGTTGTGAAAATTCTATCGAAAGGGTAAGACAGGGACACAAAATGTGGTGAGTCGTATAGACCAATCACATTGCTCCCTCTCTTGGATAATATTTACGAAAGGCTGTTGGTCGGTAAACTATTACCAATATATGAAAACAGTGGTCTAACATCGAATAGACAATATGGATTTAAAAAGGGCAGATGTACAGAAGACGCCATCAGGGAATTAATTAACCAAATTAATCAAGCAGAATATAAATACGTAATGGTAATATATACATCGAAATAGCAGGGGCATTTGACAACCTCTGGTGGGAAAGCGTAATAAGAAGGATCAGACAAATGGGGTGATCACAAGAGTTGTACTCAAAAATCAAGAGTTATTTTAATAAAAGATTCGTAACAGTTGTATCTGGATATAGTAAGATCGAAAGAAAAGTAGCAGGGATCCGTGTTGGGCCCCATGGCTTGGAACATCGTCTTTGACGAGGACTCAGAAAACGTGGTGGAGAATACGGACGTCCTAGCCTAGGCTGATGATAAGGCGGTACTTGTCTATGGAAATCGCAGGGCCAGTTTGGAAATAACTGCACACGAAATACTCAACAGGAGTAATGGCTGGAACAAAATACACAAACTGAGCATCGCGGAAAATAAGACTAAGATAATGATTGTCAAAGGAAAATTTAACGCCCGTTGCACCCCCAGAATAAGATTAAATAATACAGTGTTGGAATGTGTAACCCTCTATAAATATTTAGGAGTGCCAATTGATGATAAATTGAGTTTCCTACCGCACATGAAGAGTATGAGCGAAAAGGTAACAAGAATCTTTGCTATGGTCGGAAGAGTTGCCAGAAAGAAATGGGGCCTAAAGGCAAGAACCCTAAAGTTGTTGATAGTCAGGCTGCCATCCCTATAATATCGTACGGGGTGGCAGCCTGGATGCATCTCAAAGACAAGGTGGCTATAGCCAACCAGCTTCACAGAACCCAGAGAGCTATTCTTCTGAAGATAACTAGGGCTTGTAGAACAGTGAAAACGGATGCTCTGCAAGTCTTGGCGGGCGAATTGCCATTAGATATAGAAGAGGCAAAATGGGGGTTGTTGTATTACACAAGAAAGCGGATACAAAAGGAGAGGAGAGGGATGCGAAATAATATCACTGACCTAACTGGAGCTGAGAAGAAGCTATTCGTTAAAAACGAGAAGTGCAGGTTGAGACAAGAGGGAATTGAATTATGGCAATTCAGACGGGAGCATTGAAAAAAGGAAGAGTTACGTTTGAGGCCATACCAAAAATAAACGAAAGACTGGAGAGAGATCGGTTCACACCAGGTATGGCAGTGACCTTCTTTGTCACAGGCCATGGGCCGTTCAGAAGTAAATTGTTTACATTTAAGCTGGAAACCGAGACCCAATGCAGGTGTGGCGAAGAAAAGACGGTGACCCACGTACTCAGTGAATGTGAGAATTACTCGGACTTAGGGATCAACTTATAGAAATAACTCAAATACGCAACATTACGACAAATGAACTAACATCAGCTGAGGGCGTATAAATAAAATAATAATAAATAAATTGTATGAAGAGTCTACCCACTCAGTTATATAATATGTATTATAATATTATTATATAATATATGTACACTTTGTAATGTTTGCCAAGCAAGTGTTTGAAAGAAGACAAAAAGAGTTGTAATAAGACATGATTGATGCCGTGGACGAGGTAGGAGGCTACACTGACCATAGGCCGAGAAGACATGACCCTGAAGACAAGGAAGAAGAGTCTGATCAAGAAGAGCCAAGGCAACTTAAGACCAAGATGAGGCGAGGGACCTGAATGAAAGATTTACTAAAAGGAAGAAGGACGTTTTAAGTAATATTTTAACAAAATGAAGTGATACCAAAGCATGATTTTAAATACTAATATTTTAAATGAACAACCGTACCCGATTATAGTATTATATTGTCATGTCCTGTAGAGTACATGTTGACTTAATACTAATTATCTCGAGGTCCAATACACTTCGGAATCCAATCAGAGAACATACCGACGTGAGTTCATTAAGGGTCAAGACGTCTAGTTACTTTCCGGTGAGGCTCATTTAGACGCAATACAGGAAGGGAATCGACCGACAAAACGCTGAATACTAAAGATTGCACAACTAAATAGTGCTAATAAATCGGACTTTGATTAAGTGCACTGAACGTAAGAGTGCTGAGGTACGTAGAGACGTTCGTGGAGAACAGAGAGACGAGTGACAACCGTTGACGGAGGAGGTCAGGACAGTGCAACAACAATCGCAACGTGAACCACAAATGTCCTGGAAGAGTTCTAAGTGAGGATTACCGGATGAAGAACCAGAACAAGGATTAGCCATCGGAAGAGGTGAAGTGAGAAGACATCGCCGGGGTTCGACATCAGGGTGTCGGAGGGGGCCAGTCTAAACCACATACCAGGAACCACAAGCATTCGGTAAGCCATGCACACCCATTAGTAAGTCATAGAGTCAGTAGAGGTATGAACCCACGGTCTGCCAGACGGAACTCATAGGTTCGATCCTAGGCCAGAATAGGAGGGTCATTATGTTTATCTCTAATACAGTGCTGGTCTCTTAAGTGGAATCACGTCTAATTACTGTGTCTACATCCCCCTCATGAACCCACCTACCCACGATCCCTGGTCCGTGCTAGTTATTTAGGCCTAAAGAGTTACGCTACGCCCCCACTAAAACACTCATTTGGCGATCACCACCCTCAGCCAAAGGGCCTAATTAGCTATGCGTGACAATATAATTAATGAAGAATAAACGTAATTGATTGTGATAGAGCAAACGTACCTGAAAATAGTATTTTATTTATGTATTTTTTTTTTTTTTTAACGTCTATCCTATTCAGTTATAAAAACTGATTTACAAAGGAGGACAACAAATACTGAAGAATATATGTACCTGATTGGGATAGAGCTAAAGTACCCGAAGAACAAAATGAACCTGATCTAAAACAGTACCTGAAGAATTAAGAGAAGTGTTCAACGTACCTGAGAATTGTACCTGAGGCTCATGCCTCTCAGCCCGAGAGGCATGAGCCATATGCAGTCATGCCTCACAAAGTTAGAAAATTTTACATTCTAACTGCACATATCAGGGTAGAGAATAGACAAACACCAAGAAACAAAAAGGTAGACGGCCAGAGCAAGCAAAATAAGTAGGAGAGAAGAAGAAAAGAACTCGAAAAGAAAACAAACCACGTACCATGAAAGAAGCAGAGCTACAAGAACAAGAGGAACAAGGAAGTAAGAAGAAGAGACAACCGGTGTATATGCGCGAAAGCCACGGGACCACCGCTGAAGAATGCTAATTATTGAAAAAAAAATATATATATCTATGGCGACGGTCGTTCGCCCGCAGCCAAGCGCACGCGACTGCTTAACGAATAACTGGACCCTGTATACTCATACTCGAGTTGGGGGGTTTTCAGCTATCTGCACACGTCGCCCCGGAAGATTTACAATCTTGAAACTCGGTGTATATGACCTGATATGTGGTCCATGACCTACCAAAAAAAAAATCAGCCTGATAACCCGTTCTGTGTTAAAAACGTGCCTGAACATCGCTGAAAACCTTCCGGCTGGCTGGCTGGCTAATTTTTGGGGAGAGGAATAAGAGCGTTTATTTGTACAAACTTGAATTAAACAAGCTCTTAACCATTATAAATTTGTACACCTAAATATTCATTCAATTTTCGTAACAAGCCGATAAACCATAGCAAATTTAATAAAAAGCATTGTACTTGCCTACTACAGATTGTAAACAAAAACAAAATATGGTAGCTTTTGTTTCTAGACAATCTGTTTTGAAAGGCACTGTATATCCACCGCTTGTTTTTAATCCTGTCAAATACGAATTTTTGGAGGAAATAATTGCGATGTCGCTGAATTTTTGCAGAGACCTTCCTTATATAATACTTATCAACATACTAAAACACCCCTACAATCGGACTTGAGCTTCGGCCGCCATATTGGAAAATGGCGGCCAAAAAGTGTTTGTTATCGAACATCTCCAAATAAATTGGAGATAGACAAAATGTCGCAATGGCAAAAATATTCCCCATTTAATTCCCTACAAAAAAGGTGTCTTCTATAGTTTTGGTAGGGGCAATGGTTACGTCACAAAATCGTGGTTTATATGTTGCTTATTGGAGTACCAGCTAATTTCCTAATTTTCACGCCCAACATCAAACAATGCCCGGTAAATCCGTAAGAAATCGATTTAAATACAAATGAACTTTTGTACGGTGTTCATGAAAGCTTACATTAGTATTTTAAAAAATCAGGTCTGCGAAATCGGATTTTGCATTTCCCCGGAAATTAGGTTTTTCCATTTTTGGCATTTCCTCAAAAATGGCATATTTGACTGTCCATTATTAAGCACAAAATAGCATTGGAGGAAAAATTATTTTTACGCACATTGAAGTGACTTAAATAACGATGAGAAAAAAACCAAAGTTTAAATCCAATATGGCTGCTAATTCCTAATATTCACAATATGAATACTGTTTTCGTGCTGTTTTTTTGATACAATATTCACTTTGATGTTGTGGATATTAGGAATTATCAGCCAAATAGGATTAAAACTTTGGTTGTTCTCTCATCATTATTTTAGTCACTTCAATGTGCGTAATAATAATTTTTCCTCCGATGCTATTTAGTGCTTAATAATGGACAGTCAAATATGCCATTTTTGAGGAAATGCCAACAATGGAAAAACCTAAATTCCGGGGAAATGCAAAATCCGATTTCGCAGACCTGATTTTTTTAAATACTATTGGAAGCTTTCATGAACACCGTACAAAAGTTATTTTGTAATTAAATCGATTTCTTACGGATTTACCGGGCATTGTTTGATGCTGGGCGTGAAAATTAGGAAATTAGCTGGTACTCCAATAAGCAACGTATAAACCACGCTTTTGTGACGTAACCATTGCCCCTACCAAAACTATAGAAAACACCTTTTTTGTAGGGAATTAAATGGGAAATGTTTTTGCCACTGCGACATTTTGTCTATTAGGCCGTGAGCCAGAGGAAAAAAATGGCTCACTAGAGGTGAATAAACGTGGCATACATCGTTGGATTCCTCACACCCTACAGAAAATTAATCAAGATGGTACTTTGTCAATATCGGAAGGGAAAATAGCGTCGCGACGCCGTCAAGTCTGGCGACGTCCAAATTTCGCTCACGCACATTACTTTACATTAACTAGGTTATAAAATGTTATTGGTTCAAGATAATGACATGATTTTTTTTTGCATTTACTCGTGTAGGATATAATTTCATTTAAAGAAACACCCCTTTTAAAATATCTAGCAATAATAGACTGTTTCATGAAAAAAAAGACCTTTACGACAAGATTTTTAAAAATTTTGCCGTACTTGGATACCCCTAAAACCTACATTTATGATTTTTTTTCGATAACTCTTTTTTTGTGGATTTCAAGCATCAATGTTGATATAAATATGTATGGCATCCATAAACCAACTGAAATTGATAGCATTTGACGCCACGAAGTAAAAGCGATGTACATATTTTGCTAGCGCACATTCGTCTACTTTAAACTGAATAAATCGTTAATGATTGCAAATAAATTAGAATTGATTACTGTTTACTCGTGTGAGCTATTACTTTTAATTAAAATCACAAGAAGTTAAATATGTACGAAAAAGTAGTCTGTTTCATGAAAAAGTAGACCTTTCCGACAGGATTTTTAACAATTTGTACTTTCGATACTCCTACAACCTCCGTATATTTTTTTAGACAACATTTTTTTTTGTAAATTTCAAGCATCAATTTTAATACAAATAGCATGGTATTCATTAACCGACTGAAATTTAAAAGCGTCTCGACGCCTTGAATTCAAGCAACGTAGACTTTGCTTTTGCGTACATAAATCTACACAAACAGTAGTCTGTTTAATTTAAAAATAGACCTTTCCGACAAGAAATTTGATTTTGAATACTTTAAAAGCTTGATTTATGATTTTTTAGACACAACTAGTAATTTGATTTCACATATCAATGTGAATACAGATATGAATGTAATTCATAACCAATTGAATATTGATAGCGTCTCAAACGCTTCGAGTCAATGGGACGCACTTTTTTCTACTTAATACATGAAGTCATTTAAACTACGATATATTGATTGTTTTAAGATTGAGGCATAAAATAAACTTCAGTGTACTAGTTATGGTGCTGGATATTTATTAGGAACCACAATTCACGAACATATATGCCAAATAAGTAGTGTGTTCGGTTAATGTTGACCATTTGTACCATTTTACAAGTGTTTACAAATTGTTGTACTTTGAGTTTCAGTACCCCAGAAAACTAAATTATAAATGAAATTATTTTGAACATTTGTGGTAGGATTTCACACTTAATGTTAAACAGATGTGTATAACTTATAAAACAACAAGACATTGATAGAGTCGCGCTGCCAAGGCAAGTGACTTCCATTCTTCACTTGAGCACATCAGACCATATACAAAAAATACATTACGGTGCCATTTTTCTTTTTGGTAACAGACATAGGTATACAAAAAGCTGCTGTGAACTAGTTGGCAAAGTTTTTTCGGGATACATTTTGAAAGTTTTCGTTAACTTAAAACATTGCTTTTAGCGCAGTAAAATATTTTACAACCAAATCGTAATCTTACAATCGTATAACACTTTCATCATCTAATGTAACGACTATTTGCAGAGTATTAGTTTAAATTTAAAAAAATATGTAATGAAGACAATGCCATTCGCATATTAGGCACTTTAAATACACTTTTTAAAACATAATGAACATACCTATGAATTTATAAAAAAAATATACCAATCTTCCATTAGACCTTTTCACAACATTATGTATTGAATATTAATAGAGATGCCCACTTACACATATCACTGAAAGAGGTCACAACAAACCGCTAAATAGGCCTAACCCGATAAAAAAGTTTTACCTTAACTTCACACATTATTGTCTTGTATAAAGATCTCGTTTGTTCAGATCCAAATAAGAGCACAAAACAGTTTACAAAATACACCGAACATAAATCACTCGAAAATAAAAAAATACATGTAACCTAAACTTAAAGTAAAATCCCTTTATAAAAAATAGCATTACTGATTGCGATTGCGACACAGTTTTTTCAATGTTCATGATTAATCTTCCTCAGAGTCGTCATCAGCTGTACAACTGGAGACGCTGACGTCGCCTTCTGGGTCATGTCCGTTGTCACTAAGCGGTTTAAAGTTTGTGCAGTCTTTAAAATTACACGTGTCAGTGCAAAACAATTTAGAATTTACACACGGGCACTTTTATGAGTCACACTTTGCTCGACACGTACAAGATAAAAGGTCCAAAAAAGCTTCAGGCGCTGGAAGACAATCCATCCAGCGATCTCCAATGGATGGTTCTTCTTCCAACCGTGTCTTTCTGGAGATGGAATCACAGGCATTTGCTCAAGTGAATGTTTCCATATATCAAGCTTGATAATTACTCGTAGAATGTGTTTCTTTTAAAGAGATTTGACATGGTTGCAAACTGTGTGACTCAAAGTGACCATTTTTGGAGCAAAACAATTTGTAGCGAAGTTCGTTGACACTATTTCGCATTTACCGCCGTACATTTGGCATACAAAAAATTTTACATCTGCAATCACGCTATCTGATATATCGAAATTTTCTCCCAAATCAGCAAGAGGTGTGAAGTTTGTTTATGATACCTAGATAACAGTTTTTATGCATGTGATTTGCCACGACCAGCAAATGAAATCCAGAATCACAACCAGTTTATTGCGTGAAGACCTATGAGGGAATTCGTGATCGTACTACTAAGGTTTCGTGACAGATCTGTTATATTGATGTATCGTAGTCGATTTTAAAGGGACCACATTTAAAGATGATGTGTCCCCCCTGATTTATGTAGATATGAGGCAAAAAGCAGTGCAACTACTAGGACATCAGTATCAAACACAGTGTATTATGACATTTTTATAGCCATTTAGAATTGCGGGGATAAGAATGTAATAGAATTCGTGTGTCTGCTTTTTTCTAGTTTTGAGATAGTTTTTTGACATCATGGCCCATTTTGGTTTTTTTTCGTACAACGTTCACCATGTGTAACGAAAGTTTCCTTTTCGTAGTTTTTTTACAATTATGAGGCTGCTCCACTCTAACGCAAGGAATTCTATCAGAGCAGTTTTTGGGTTTTGGGGACTCGGAGAGAACAATCCCAGTTCTTTAAAGATGTGCTGCGTTAATTATCAATCGTAATCTGAGATTTTTAGAGTGTTTTTTTTTGCAATTCGCGTTCCGGTTTTTGATTGAATATTTAAAAGTACGTTCCCAATGAGCTAACTTGCAGCTTGGGCTTTCCCAAGCATTCCGTAAACACCCCCGCCATCACAAACGCCATTAATGCCCAATGTAAACTCGGCATCTTGGGCATGTCTGGGTGTTGTGGGCGCGTGGGAAACATCATTCGAAAAGTACCCTTTTGTAAACATAAAAAACGAGTTATTTTTTTTAGTTTAACAGCTGCATGGCGGATCAGGCGTCGGGGACCGTGCCCCCAGACACTCCGCCTTGCGTTACGCCAACAAATCAACCCAAAACCCCCCTTTCAGAGGTCTGGAACCGGCCCAGATAGACTGTTAGCATTTTTATTTAAAAAAGCATTTATTTAGTGCAATGTCCAACATTGAAATGTGAAATCCAACAACTAGTTGGTTCCTAAAAAATCAAAATCAGCTTTTTAAAGTATTCAAAATCAATTTCTTGTCGAAAAGGGCTAATTTTTAAATTAAACAGACTACTTTTTCTAATCGATATTTAATTTTAGTTTTATAAAAATGGAGTTGATTTTAACTAACAAAGACTACCAGATTTTTTTTAATGAGTAAAAGTTTTATGCTGTTTGGTGTAGATCTATGTAAGCAAAAGCAAAATCTACGTCGCTGGACTTCAAGGCGTCGAGACGCTTTTAAATTTTAGTCGGTTTATGAATACCATGCTATTTTGTATTAACATTGATGCTTGAAATTAAAAAAAAAAAAATTTTTGTCTAAAAATCATATATGGAGGTTGTAGGAGTATCGAAAGTACAATTGTTAAAAATCCTGTCGAAAGGGCTATTTTCATGAAACAGACTCTTTTTTCGTATATTTAACTTCTTGTTGATTTTAATTAAATGTAATAGCTCACACGAGTAAACAGTAATCAATTTCTAAATTTATTTGCAATCATTAACGATTTTATTCAGTTAATGTAGACGAATGTCGCTAGCAAAATATGTACATCGCTTGACTTCGAGGCTTCAAAATGCTATCAATATTCAGTTGGTTTATGGATGCCATACATATTTAAATTAACATTTAAGCTTGAAATCCACAAAAAAAAAAGTTAATCAAAAAAAAATCATAAATGTAGGTTTTAGGGGTATCCAAAGTACGGCAATTGTTAAAAATCTTGTCGGAAAGGTCTTTTTTTTCATGAAAAAGACTACTTATCTGCTAGATATTTAAATGTGTGTTACTTTAAATGAAATATATATCCAACACGAGTAAAATGCAAAAGAAATCATGTCATTATCTTGAACCCAATAACATTTAACCTAGATAATGTAAAGTAATGTGGTGAGCGAAATTTGGTCGTCGCCAGACTTGAAGGCGTCGCGACGCTATTTTCCCTTCCGATATGACAAAGTACCATCTTGATTAATTTTCTGTAGGGTGTGAGGAATCCAACGAGTATACCACGTTTATTCACCTTAAGGTGGGACAGGACCTCGGTATAGTGGCCTAAGTTGGTGGAAGGAGAAGCTAAAGAGAGGCCCTGGAGGTGGGACTTAACAAGTGTCACTCAAAATATTCGAAAATTAGCCGTCCAATACACAGTCGCAGTTGCCTCGTGTGGCTGTGACTACACTATGTACTGCAGAAGCTCTGAAAGCGCGCGTCTCAGTCAGCCAGCGTAGCGCCAGATCGTTCCCCACTGCTACTGGGACTCATGGGCTCACTCGTCGAACGATTAGAAACCAAGATTATGTTAGTTCTAGGAGAGTAGGGTGGCTGAGTTAATTACATCAAACCGTATTTTGTTCAAACTCATATATTATATTAAAGGTAAAAGCTGATCATGTACATTATCAGGAAATATCAAAATGGAATTATTGTTTGCTGGAATGAAGAAAGATTTATAAAATTTCCTGACTAAAAACGTAGTGGTTTCAAACCCACGTCCGTAATAGGTACCCGGTCCCAGTCCCGGGCCGTACCGGCATATAATGTAAAAATACGTTGATGAAAGCCCTCAAGAGATAGCTGGTAACTGCATTTGAACAAAGTGGTGTTTTGTATAAATTGCTTTGTAAGTATTCATTTTATCATTCAATTGTGGATGTTTATTGCGTTAGTTACGGAAATACCATTTTATATATCGTATTTATTCATTTTAATTTTTGGAAAATCATTCATTGGATAAATAAGCAAATCCCCCTCCTGTTTAAAATTAACCCCAGTGGCATATCCAGGGGGCTTCAAATCATCTAGGTTTAAGCAAAAAAAATAATTCATCTATTCATTTTTGTAGACACATAATAACCACTTCAAAAATACCCATTTCAAAAAATTGGCTCGTGGACTATGTCCCGTAATTAATTTAACCCTAATTCTTTCCCATTAGGTGTGGTTATCGTTGGATAAGTTTTTTATTTAATTCTTGCACATTGGTAATGAAAAAACATGGGTGAAATACTATCTATAATATATAATAATCTATATTCTATGAACTCGTACATAGCCCGAACCCTAATAACTTCCACATAATAAAGATACATTTACAATCGTAAAATTGTCCCCGCTCGGGATTCACCACGATTCATCACGATCGGAGTAAGACTGGTAAAATGCAAACAATCAAACAAACAAAAAAAACACAGACAAAAATAAAAACCCAAAACTTTCTTCTCCGCTTTGCTTGTCACGTTACGCCTTCCATTGAGCAGGTCAGGGAAAGTGGGTACCCCCCCTTTGCCCCACCCCGCCCCAATTGGTGATATTCACGATGCCCTTTGATTTAGTCTCTCGCGTCTGCACTGCGCATCGCGACGTAGACCGCTGAGTCACAGCAATGGTCATAATAAAAACACATGTCCTGACAGTCGACACAAACAGTAGATATGGCCCACAGGGAAAAAAAAAAAGACGTCATTTGCGAGAATGTTTAGGCTACTATAATAGCAACCTCGATCGACGACCACAACAAGAATCAAATGAATCGAAACTACGAACAAGCCACCCCATAGGTTTCGGGACGTAAACAAACTAAACAATCCCAAAAGTTATACATATGAAAATTGGGTGGGGGTCAGTATGCAGAAACTTGTAATGACCGATTGACCGTTGTTTGTTCACATACAATAATGATAGGTCCCCGTTAGGGCGCCGCAGCCAAGCAGTGGTGTGCTAACATTCGGACTGATATTACTAGAAACTGGGAAAACGCAAAAAGTCCCGCCGCGTTAATGGATGAGCGTTTTTTTGTAAGTTTTTTGTTTGCGTTTTGTGCGTTCGTTCGCACTTTTCTTTGCAAGTGCTTTTAAATGCATTGTAGGTGATTGTTGTCAAGTTTCTATTGTTACTTGTTAAATTTGGTATTATAAACTTCAAAAAACTCTTTATTAAAACCTTATTTCTGTAGATTCCGACAAACTTTTTCAACTTTTTTTTTAAAAAAGGTACTACATCACCATAACCTTAATGTCAATGTGAAATCTGAACGTTGTAGCCCCACCCGTTTGGTCAGAATCGGCCCAAATGTGACGAAAATATCGCACTAAAAATTGAAAAACTAATATTAAAACCTTTATTTCTATAGATTCTAGCTAATTTTTTCAATTTTTTTCTTTAAAAAGTACTACATCACCATAATCTTAATGTTAATGTGAAATTTATGAACGTTGTAGCCCCACCCGTTTGGTCAGAATCGGCCCAAATGTGACGAAAATATCGCACTAAAAATCAAAAAAATCGTAAAAGTACGATATTCATGAGAAATATTTTTTTCGATTGTACCCAAAACAATACACCTCAAAGTTCAGAGAAAACGAGGTCCCCTAGAATTTTCATCAAGATCGCATATGCCGTTTGCCCGGTAAGAAGCAAACAGCAGAAAAAAAAAAAAAAAAAAACACCCAACCCTAATTTTTTTTGGGGGGTCAGTGAAATTGAAGTCTTCGCTTCCGCTCGCTACGCTCATCCAACTAAAAATAGACCCTATTCGTCACTGACTGGACGGGTTAGGTCTACAACGTTCAATTTAACGTGCACGTAATAGTGATAGTGCAATTTGAAACAAAAAGTTGATCAAGTTTTTTTTAAATGTAACTATAGAAACTAAAAAACAATCTTCTGCAATGTGTGTAAACATATAATGCTATAAAATATAGTTTGTTTATAATAACATATTATAGATTTTATATGAAGCCCCATTTTATGCGTTATGAAAACAAAATGTTAGGAGGGTGTTGCTTTATTTTAATCGCTTTTTCGTCATTCATTATAATCTGTAAATCCCCACTTCCACACTATAAATACATAAATTCACTTTGCCCCGTGACCGCATCGTTGCATATAGCTCGGCATTATGAATTTGCACGCAATTAAAACAATTGTTGCAATGAACTTTTGACTAGCTTGTGCAACGATGAAGTAACGGGACAAAGTGAAGTTATGTTTTTATATTGAGCACAAGTAGAATAATCAGAAGCTTGGCCCTTCTTTTGAAACACAATGCCTCTAGATTGTATTGTTTTTGTAGATAGGCGTACAAGTGTGTACGCTTTTGTGATAGCCTATACACGTTCATTCCCTTGAAATTAATCAAATCTGTTAGTGAATGCATACAATAAATTAACATTTTAAACCCAAAAATTATACTGTTTCTCATGTTAACTATTAACTGCTATGTAAAAAAAAACACTGCCCTTATTGGTCAACCAAGCATGATGGACCGTCGCAACCAACCACTACTAAACTTGTCTACAATGCTGCACCGTCTCCCGGATGCGGAATACCTTATTCTAGATATCCGTGCGTAATAGTACCGATTCCAAGTTAATACATATTTACTTCCAAATTGGCGAGAAATATTTTCGTTTCGGAATTGTTTTTTTTTTTTGTGTATTTTTTGTTTGGAGATTTGCATCTAATATTATCTGAATGGACTACTTTTGAAGAATGACAATGATGTGTAACTTTATTTCAAAAAGTTAAAATCACCCATATGCGGCCACTCACATGGTCAATGTGGTAAAAGCCTAAAGTTTGCTCCTCATATACATAAAAGTGATGAGGGCTTTGAACAATGAAATTCTGTATAGTTCATAATCACCCCCCTGGGAATGCACAACCCGCCACTGCATGGGCGTAGTGCAGTGGAACACCATTTCAATGAGTTCAAGTTCAAGAGAGCAGTAAACTAAGTGTATTTTAAAGTTTTTCATATGCACCAAAAAAAATTAGGGGTCTCTGTCTGTTTTTGTATAATCTAGGCTAAAAATAATATGTATTCAAATGATGTGTGCAAAACTACATAACGGACAGAGTTTGTTGTTTCTTTATATGGTTGTTGTTACAGAATTTGTTATGTATAATTGCATGACCAATAAACATTATAAACACTTTAAAAATTAGTGAGTGATTGGAAAATACGTAAAAATATAAGCAATGATTTGTCATTTACACACGTCGGAGTGATAAAAACGCGCGATGCACGGCCCTTTAGACTGTCTCATCGGCGAGATTTGGGCTCGAGGTCGGTGGGGAGGAGGGACTATTTGATTCAATGCGTTTATCTGTGATTTATCTGTGATCTGTGATGCAGCGATCATTACTTTTCTATATCTAGAAACGCTCAAATAATGCGGACAGGGAATAAGCCAATGCGAATACTGCTTGTACGCGTACTGGTACGGATTTTTTAATTTATAGCCTGGATGTAGTCCTTACTTAAAAGATTTTATTTATTTCTGGTATGCACACAGTCCCGTTTTGTTTTCACTGTTTGTCTATGATTATTGATTATTCAACGCTATCACCACCAAAAATAAAATAGAAGTACCTAGTAGACCGAATTAATAACGCCATACCAAAACTCAGATGGTTGGAGCATCAGCTCAGACAGCGGAAGACTGGGTTCTATCCTCAGTTGATACAATTTCTATATTATGTTACCGTTATCAAATGCTAAAACTCAGGGAAATTTAATCGATTAAAAATGACTTGTTACAAAAAAACATTACATATTATACCACCACGGAACAATATTTACATTTTTAGATTGCCTTGCGCTCTGACCCTAAATAAAACGAGTTTTTGTGACGTGGCTCATCCAACAGACTATAAAGAAACGCTCCTATAGAACCAAATGATCCGGTTCGAGCCCAAACGAGGCATTTTCAATTCGAATCTTTGAATAGTTATAATTTGTTTAGTACCATATTCACAAGATTGCGATACATTCTTGACAGTAACTATTTTTCATATCATGTGTGCGGCGTGGATCTAATTATGAACAGATGGCCATTGTAAATCATACTACCATATTTTAGCATTGCCCTTTTTATCGAAGATATATATTTACCTATTATGATTTTGCAATTACGTGTCTCATTGGGCTCATCTTAACAAAATTAATATTAACCTGTTGATTGAAGCAAAACCTTGCCACACATAACTCAATATGTCTTAAACTGTTACCGTGTTCTATAACAAAAACGTATTATAGGCCCTATGCATTGTGTGGTGTTCTGCATAGTTAAACAATTTCATTCATGGCCAATGAAACGTTTTTTTCGACATAAATAACCCCCCCGTCACTCAAAAAGTCGTATCGCCAGAGTGCGCCACTTGCTGGGGCAGAAAAGGCCTAAAATAGCTGCAAACATGCATTTGTAGTTCAGTAGTTTTTGCGGTAATACATATACGATTTTAATAATTTTTTTTTTAATTTGAAGATAATTGTTGAAAATTTGAACTTATGTTTTGTACTTTTTCCATAAAAAAATTTGTAATTTTTTTATTAAGCTCTAAAGTGAAGGTAAATTTTCAAAATATTGACCCAAATTCGCAATTTTTTTATAAGACCATATTTTGTTTCAATTCGAAAATCGACAAAACATAAGTTCTAGTAAATTTTATCGTGAATCGAATAAAAAAAAATTATGCCGATATGACCGTTGTGGGCCGAGTTCTAACTGAAATGCTGGGACACTGCATCGCACCGATATTATAGCTACTCCCGTGCAACCTTAAATGAGCCAAATCACGTGAATTTGGTGCCCTGGCTCAAGGCCTATATCTCCAACTTATTTGGAGATATTCGAAACAAACACTTTTTGGCCACCATATTCCAATATAGCGGCCGAAGC
Organism: Sweltsa coloradensis; assembly: GCA_024449915.1. Taxonomy (NCBI): domain Eukaryota; kingdom Metazoa; phylum Arthropoda; class Insecta; order Plecoptera; family Chloroperlidae; genus Sweltsa; species Sweltsa coloradensis. The sequence goes on from JAMZAV010001449.1 coordinate 23,776, forward strand.
TCAAGTCCGATTGTAGGGGAGTTTTATTATGTTGATAAGTATTATATAAGAAAGGTCTTTGCAAAAATTTAGCGACATCGCAATTATTTCCTCCAAACGTCAATATAAGATCTTATTTGACAGGATTATTTATGTATAATGACAAATTTCGTAATTTGCTTCACCCGAAATGTATTGATATCTAGTTACGTATTTAGAAAGTGAATCAAACTCCGTCTTAGCCGAACATTCAAGCAATTTAAATTCAATTTTAATTTTAGAATGGAAAATTACAATTGAAATTTCTCGCTTTCTTTGAATTATCGTTTACAACTATTTCACGCCTTGACATGAAACAAACAGCAAAAAGAAGTACCAGATTATAGTTTTATATAATTAATGAAGAATAAACGTAATTGATTGTGATAGAGCAAACGTACCTGAAAATAGTATCAAACAAAAACTGAAGAATATGTACCTGATTGGGATAGAGCTAAAGTACCCGAAAAACAAAATGAAGCTGATCTAAAACAGTACCTGAAGAATTAAGAGAAGTGTTCAACGTACCTGAGAAATGTACCTGAGGCTCATGCCTCTCAGCCCGAAAGGCATGAGCCATATGCAGTCATGCCTCACAAAGTTAGAAAATTTTACATTCTAACTGCACATATCAGGGTAGAGAATAAAAAAACACCAAGAAACGAAAAGGTAGACGGTCAGAGCGAGCGAAATAAGTAGAAGAGAAGAAGAAAAGAACTTGAAAAGAAAACAAACCACGTACCATGAAAGAAGCAGAGCTACAAGAACAAGAGGAACAAGGAAGTAAGAAGAAGAGACAACCGGTTTATATGCGCGAAAGCCACGGGACCACCGCTGAAGAATGCTAATTATTGAAAAAAAATATATATATCTATATATATATATATATCTATGGCGACGGTCGTTCGCCCGCAGCCAAGCGCCCGCGACTGCTTAACGAATAACTGGACCCTGTATACTCATACCCGAGTTGGGGGTTTTTCAGCTATGTGCACACGTCGCCCCGGAAGATTTACAATCTTGAAACTTGGTGTATATGACCTGATATGTGGTCCATGACCTACCAAAAAAAAAATCAGCCTGATAACCCGTTCTGTGTTAAAAACGTGCCTGAACATCGCTGAAAACCTTCCAGCTGGCTGGCTGGCTGGCTAATGTTTGTGGAGAGGATTAAGAGCGTTAATTTGTACAAACTTGAATTAAACAAGCTCTTAACCACTATAAATTTTTACACCTAAATATTCATTCAATTTTCGTAACAAGACAATAAACCATAGCAAATTTAATAAAAAGCATTGTACTTGCCTACTACAGATTGTAAACAAAAACAAAATATGGTAGCTTTTGTTTCCAGACAATCTGTTTTGAAAGGCACTGTATATCCACCGCTTGTTTTATGTATAATGACAAATTTCGTTATTTGCTTCACCCAAAATGTATTGATGTCGAGTTACGTATTTAGAAAGTGAATCAAACTCCGTCTTAGCCGAACATCCGAGCAATTTAAATTCAATTTAAATTTTAGAATGGAAATTTACAATTGAAATTTCCCGCTTTCTTTGAATTATCGTATACAACTATTTCACGCCTTGACATGAAACAAACAGCAAAAAGAAGTAATATCCCCCCCCCACCCCCCACCCCAAATACAAAAAATTGTAAAAAAAAAAAAAAAAAGCAGCCAAGTTCTCGTTCAAAAGACTTCGGCTGTAAATGCTGTGGGATATAGAAGTTAAGCCAAGCATTTCATTCATTCTCCCTAGTTTCGCATTGAAAAGAAGTAAGATTATTTCGCCTGTTGACGAGCGTCAAGCCAACCATTTGATTGGTAACAAAAGTCAAAATTTCAAACTTAAAATCATTTAAAAAAATTACTTGACCATTGAATTTTGGAGTTCTCATAATGAACCAAATTCCATGGCCAAGAAATTTTTTATGATTTTGAGTTCAAAATTTTGACATTTTTAACAACGAAAATGGTTGGCTTGGCGCTCGTCAACAGACGAAATGATCTTACTTCTTTTCAATGCGAAACTAGGGAGAAAAAATGAAATGCTTGGCTAAACTTCTATATCTCACAGCATTTACAGCCGAAGACTTTTGAAGGAGAGCTTGGTTGCCGTTTTTTAATCATTTTTTTCGTATTTGGGGGGGATTATTAATTATACACCAGATGGGTAGACAAATGACACTGTTGTTGTTTGTACAGTCATGTTAAAACTTAGCCTCCAAAATTCGTTTCAAACATGTAGCATGACTTTATTAAAACTTTAAAAACCAAGTTCTGCTCCACTTCAGTCAAGATGTCTTGAGCTATTCAGCAGAAATGTCAGTTCCTAATCGACGTCTCCTTCCTACATACGAAAGAACCTCGTCAGAGAGTTTAAGCGTAAAACGTAAATAGTCTGGGTTAAGTAATCTTGAAAATATGATATCGTGTAATGAAACTCTACACAATAATTAATACCAGTATAAAAGCTTTGAGGAAATAGATAACTCGTGATCAGTTAAGATGCATCTTTTGCTGCAATAATTTTATAGAGGTAAGCTATTGGCTGTAATGTTCATTATATTTTATCTAGGTGTATACTATTCCTCCCAGTTCCACATGGAATTAAAAAATAAACGTAAATAGTAAAATCAAGCATTTTTTTAAACGTTTAGACAAATACAAAAAACAACTGCGGTACATCCACATTTTAATTCAACCAGTCTAATTTATTCTTCAATAGAGATACACCACGATGCAAAGGCAAGTTGTGACTTCACTGAATATGATAATAATCTTAGTACACATTCTTTGATAAGTATAAGTGCGAGTAAGTTAGTAAGGAACACGTTGAATACTCGACCAGCAACTGGTTATTTTAAACCAATTATTTTATTTTATTGTTTATTAGTTTATTTATTTGGTTAAAGGGCGCGCAAATCGTTATGTTATGAGCCTAGGCAGTCCAGCCACAGGCAAGGAAAGGGGAGGGAAGTTCTCACGTCGCTGTCGTCTTTGTCATCGTTCGTATCGTCGTAGTCGTCGTCGGGGAGGTAGTCGAGGGAAGTGGGAGGGTCCCCGACAACGACTGTCATAGCTCGCCTATAGTTTCGGAGTTTCGGAGAGTAAAAAAGACTCCCTATGTACAAGCTGATCATTGCATCATTTCTCACTTAGTGACATCGGCGAAGGATATCGTTGGCCAAACTCTACCCCGGGCCAGAGGGGTAGCTAACAATACGAGGGATGGGTGCTCAACATATGCCGCATCAGGTTATGACGCTGTTTTGTTTTGTAAGGGCAATGAGGACAAAGCGAACTGGGTTCTTTCCCGCACTCGTAGTTGAGGTGTTTGTTCAGGTTCGACTTGTACTTGTAGCTCTTGAAGCATTGATGACACTCGAAGGATTTGTCGGGAGTGGGCAGCGTGCTTAGTGGCCATGGCACATCCACACCTGCAGCACCCAATAACATAAACACAGTTGAGAAACACGCACCCAACATTTAATAATCTAGATAAGGCGCCACAATCATAATTAAATGCAAGCGTTTATTGATTTGTGTTATAAGTCTATCAACGAAATCACAAACCGAATTCTAGTAAGGAATTTGATTGAAGCTGCTCCTAACCATGCCGACACCATTCAAAACAAAAAATCGCCAACCAGCGAAAAGTATTTCGAAATTAGAATCGTTTATTGGCCACAATTCACCAGCGGATGAAAAACGCTACGACAAGGGTGATTCGGAACTACTCTATATGCAATTCATTATACTTATACTTTATTCCTTTGATTCCAAGCACAGAGAAAATTAAACAATAAAAACAGCTATGCCGACTGCATCTGGGAATAGATAGGTTTACGATTTTAAGATGCCCGGACAGCCAAGGTCTCTGGATTTATTTTTTTAATGTCTGTTATAGTACCATCATAACAGGGTAATAAATAAAACCAAGGCTAAACATTCTAGGGTTATTGGATGAGTGTAGCGAGCGTAGCGAGCGAAGCGAAGATTCCATTTCACTGCACTGGAGAAAATAATCCGGAATGTTTTTTTTTCTTCTTTTTTTGTATTTTTGTGTGTTTGTCCGCACGATTCCGGCTAAACCGATAGTCCAATGGCGATGAAATTTTATGGAGGCCTTCGAAATCTCTGAACTTAGAACTGCCACGTTTTTGAGCGCAATCGAAAAATTATTTCTCATTAAAATCGCAATTTTACGATTTTTTTTCGATTTTTGAAAAATTTCTTCTACTTATAACACCTACATGCTTTATCCGATTGTTATGATTTTTTCAAAGAACCATAAATTTATGAATTAAGATATTCGTGTGAAATTTGAGCGCAATCGAAAAATTATTTCTCATGAAAATCGAAATTTTACGGGTTTTTTCTTTTTTAAAACAATTCTTTGACTTATAACACCTACATGCTTTATCCGATTGTAATGATTTTTTCACAGAACCTTAATTATATGAATAAAAATATATTCGTGTGAAATTTGAGCGCAATCGAATAATTATTTCTTGTGAAAATCGCAATTTTACGATTTAAAAAAAAAAATCGATTAACTAAAAAAATTAAAGTTTATTTTTTATTTAATTTAAATTAATTAAAAAAATATTCAACAGTAATGATTTTTTCACAGAACAACAGAAAATCCGCATAACACATGGCAGCTCAATACACCAATTACGCTCATCCAACAACGCGGCGGGACTTAAGCGTTTTCCTAGTACAGATGATTTACATTTCTCTTCTCGTATGTAGTCTAATAGGCAGGGCAATATGCTCTTCACAAGTGTTATCAACCCAAGAAATAGACAGACAGATCAGTTGGTAAGACCAGGGCCCGGACAGCCAAAGTCCCGGGTTCAATCCCCGGTTGAGACACTTTTTTAATTTCTGACTATGGTACCATATATCGTATATAAATCCATATATATCGTATAATAATGGTGTAGAATGAAGCACAGGTGGTTTTAATCTTAAACTTAACATTAACTTAGTATACACTTAAATAAATCTAGTGGTGATGGCGAGATTCGGGTGCACCGTATACGTGAGCTTGAGAGAGGAGCGTGTGTTCTCGACGAGCTAGTGCCCGAGAATGCTAAGCACCAACTCCAGTGTACATGCAAAGAGTCGGCAAGTGACTCAGAATACGTCACAGCCGGCGGGAAAATGAAATGAAATGATAGGTGGAGAGAGATGAGGGAGAAAACAAAGTAGTGGCGCGAACAATAACCGCCTGGATCAACAATCAACATCTGTAGATACCTGATCTACGACATCAGCAGATCAACATATTATTTGTTCCCAAAGTTAAGGTTGGTAGGGAACAGTAGGGGTGAAATATTGCTTGCCTCCCGGCGGATTATTATTTTTCAGATTATTATGAACCATCATGCCAAACTTCATCCTGATAACTCATTAGGTGCCTCACTTGTAAATGTTGGAAATCAAGGAAAAAATAATATAAACTATTAGGAATGGGGGTTGAAAAAATGTGGTTTAGGAAATGAGAATAGGCCGATCGGGTTAAAACACATTAAAACTAATAATTGGATGAGCATAGCGAGCGTAGCGAGCAAAGCAAAGATTCCATTTCACTACACTGGAGAAAAAAATCCGGATTTTTTTTTTGTGTGTGTTTGTTAACACGATTCTGGCTATACCGTTACTCCAATTAAGATGAAATTTTCTGGAGGCCTTCAAAATCTCGAAACTGCCACGTTTTTGACCGCAATCGAAAACTTATTTCTCATAAAAATCGCAATTTTACGATTGTTTTCGATAATTTTTTTTTATTCTTCCACTGTTAACACCTACATGCTTTATCCGATTATAATGATTTTTACAAAGAACCGTTCTTTTATGAAGGAATATAATTATCCTTGAGAAATTTGAGTGTAATCGAAAAATTATTTTTCATGAAATCACAGTTTTACGATTTTTTCGATTTTTTTAACTTTCTTCGGCTTATAACACCTACATGCCTTATCCGATTGTTATTATTTTTTACAGAACCTTAATTTTATGAATTGATATATTCGTGTAAAATTTGAGCGCAATCGAAAAATTATTTCTCATGATAATTGCAATTTTACGATTTTTTTTATTTTTTAAATTTCTTCAACTTATAACACCTACATGCTTTATCCGATTGTAATAATTTTTTCATAGAACCTTAATTTTATGAATTAATATATTTTTGTGAAATTTGAGCGTAATTGAATAATTATTTCTTATGAAAATCGCAATTTTACGCTTTTTTTAGTGTTTAAAATTAAACAATTACGCTCATCCAACAACGCGCCTGAAAAAGCGTTTGCGAAGCATCCTAGTAATTAATAACTTGTTGGATGAGCGTAGCGAGTGAAGCGAAGATTCCATTTTACTACACTAAAAAAAATACGGAACTTTTTTTTTGTATTTTTTTGTATTTTTGTGTGTTTTTTTTAAACACGTTCCCGGGAAAAACCCGATACCCCCAATTGCGATACATTTTCTGGAACCTTCGAAACTTGAACTTAAAACTGCCACTTTTTTTTTGAGCGCAAACCAAAAATTTTTTCTCAAAAAATCGCAATTTTAAAAATTTTTTTTTTCGACTTTCAAAAACTTTCTTCGACTTATAACACCTACTTACTTTATCCGATTGTAATGATTTTTTCACAGAACCTTAATTTTATGAATTAATTTATTTTTGTGCAAATTGAGCGCAATCAAAAAATTATTATCGCAATTTTACGACTTTATGCCTTTTCAAAAATATTCTTCGACTTATAACACCGACATGCTTTTTCCGATTGTAAGGATTTTTTCACAGAACTTTAATTTTTTTTTGAATTCAAAATTTGAGCGCAAATTTGAGCGCAATCGATTTTTTAAAATTGTTGTTATAAAAATCGCACTTTAACGATTTTTTTTCAATTTTTTAAATTGCGATTTTTTCGTTTAAAAAAAATTGATTTAGTAATGTTTTTTTCACAGAACCACAGAAAATCTGCATAACACATGGCAGCTCAATGCACCAATTACGTTCATCCAACAACGCGACTGAAAAAGCGTGTGCGAAGCTTCCCAGATTAAATAAAACTTGGTGATTAATTGATTTTACTAATTGTTTTCCCATACAATAATTCGTCATAAAACTATCTTTAAAATGATACCAAGGACGGCCACATTGTACATTGTGTAAATTTTACACAAATAATAATTGATATAATTGTAATTATATAGAAGTCAGAAATTGTGTATTTAAAAGCAGTGAATTGGGTTGATTCTTTAAAGTATACTATTTTGTTACATTCGGCTCTGGTCTTCAAATCAAAAATATCTAAAACTGATCTAGGTTTGGCTGGCTCGATATCTTTAAAAAACTTTTTTAGACAAATATAAAAATTTGTTTTGTGTTTATACCATTCCCCCGATAGAGGCGTGTTTTTTTTTTACCACAAAAAAAAGTTGTTCCTTTGACACAGGCCAAGACTTAAAGAAATAAATTTTTTAAAAAAAAAATTTTCCGAAAAACTATTTTTTTCAAAAGTACTAAAAACAGCTGCTTTTTGTAATATTGATTTACATAAAATTACAAAAATTACGTGATAAATTCCTATCTAGCTCAGCTCAGTTCACTCAGAAAAAACATTTTATTCGCAAAGTAATTTTCACATTCTGTCAGCGTGGCCAAAACTGAAAGTTCAAAATTTCGATGCAGGATTGTCCCAGAAAATGGTGATCTTCGAAGGTAATTTATTTTCATACACACTAAATTAAAAATTAAATTATCCTTTATTGGAAATTACGGAATTACCAAAAATACCTATATATTATTTTCGGGGCATTTTTGGAAGATAAAATTTTTTATCGGAAAGGTAAAAGTTGTCTCTTGTCGCTCTGTTCCTCTAGTTCAGTCAAGTCGAAAATTACAAAAAGGAAAATTAATGATATTTTTAATGAAATTGCTACTTAAAATTTTTTAAAAGAGGAAATAGTAAGAAATATTAATATACTTTAAAATTATGTTTCAGGTTCAGACCCAGTTACACTGAAAAAGAGAAGATTTGTTACTTTACTGTATCCAAAAAAAAAATTATGGTCGACAAAATAGTCTAAATGACCAATTCGGGATATGCAGAAAGGAACCCACTTAAAAATTCTTTTTAATTGTCTTCTCCCCAACTTTTTTGACCCCCGTCATAAAAGGGGCCCCTTCCTATCCGAGATCCACCATAATCTTGGAAGCTTAATTAAAAAAAGAAAAAGCGCCAAAGATGACACAGCACGGAAGACAAAAAAGGAGAAAACACTCTTTTCAAAACATAATGACACACCCAAAGAAAATAATGAAGTCGGTAAACAGGGAAAAGAAAGGGAAAACCCCCGAAAGACGATAACTAACTTTGTTATTCATTTAAAAATCTCAAGGAAATTCCGATTTTCAAGTGTGATATTCACAATAAAAATAAATTTTTATTTATTAATAAGTATAATATTAATTTAATTACATTTACGCGTTTTTTGTCCCTGCATGGATCATGTGGTGTGGTTAGGGTAAAAAATGTGATGTGTTCCTAGGTGCATATAGAAGTTCCCCCCCCCCCCCCCCAATGATTTGTTGATTGATGCCCCAATTTTAGGCTAGGGAAGGGTTGGGCTATTGTTTATAAAAACGTGTACAATTTTGTATCATGGAAAAAGCCATTTGTAGCCTATACAGGGCATCCCTTACCAGATTTTACGACAAATTGTGGTGTTTTTAAGTTATTATTTTTCAAAATTTTTTATACTTTTAGTTTTGGGGTTTTTCGTCGCCTTTCGAGTTAACATTTTTTGTCGTCTACGTACCTCGACGTTTCTTTTGGTTTTCATCTGTGGAGTGGGAATAATTCACAAAATTCACGAATGTTTTTTCTGTGACAAGGCGAATACCCAAAAAGCGACAACTATGATTTTATATAATATTGCCGTTAGTATGTATTGATAGTAGGCCCCAAGTATTTTCTAAACATATCTAGACAAAACTATAATGAATATGGCAAAGAAAACCCCGTATAAATACTCATCGTCTCGATTAGCATAATTGTATTAGTTGAGACGTAAAGCCAATAAACCCACTACACCAGTACATTCCGAGTAAATTTTTTTTATTATCTATTCTGGCTATGATATGGCCATGGGGGTTTTATTGTTATAAGGGGTTTTAAAACTATTTTATATTAGTTTTGTGGTTCCCCAAACGTTTTATAAACTGTATCCTATTTCCATCTAAAAAATATAGCAACCCCGAACGAAATTTTGTAAACCCCAAATTTTTTTATTTGGACTTTACTTCTAATCTAAAAGCTACGATTTCGCTTTTTTGGGTTGGCTTTATCGTGATCACGGAAAAAATCGAATTTTTTTTTTGCCCCTTCCCGTTTTTTCGTACATTGAGCCCACATAAAATGCTACAAATTTTTTGAGACCATGCTATCTGTGTGTGGGGTATGGTATGACGCAACCAAAACTGTAGTTATCGCCCGCTCTGCATTCATCTGTCACCGATTGGCGATTAGCCCCCGCGGAGGGGGGGGTGGGGTGGGTAGGGGCTCGTGTTTTCCGCTAAGACAGCGACGAGCTGATTGGTGTAGGTCTTTTCAAAAACCATTAGGGCGACAACGCTTTAAATTCCCGATGTGTTATATTAGTACTATGGCATTTTGAATACAAATTTTTTTCCGCAAAAAAATTATTTTAAAAAACAAGTTGTTCAGCTCTTTATTTTTTCACTAGACCATGATAAGTTTTCTGAAAAATAATAACAAAAACTAAATTTTTGCACTGAACTATTTTCTTAGCGCGTGGTTAGGCGCGGATGATTACACCAGTTTTATAAGTCACGTGATGAGCAGGAGCCTTAATTAAATTAATGGGAAAGTGATTCGAACTAAGTTCTGAAACCAAAAACTGTTAAATCAATTGTGGTCATTTTGTTCTTGTGTGATACACTATGTAATTGTGGTGCGTGAATAAGAAACTTTTAATTGGGATTTAATTAAAGCTTAATTTCATTAATTAATTAATCAATAAGTTACCAAAATTTCGTTTCTGGACTAACAATTTTGGATATATTGACGTTATTTTAGAATAGTGTGAAAATTTCATGACAATCTAGCGAGTTCTACGTATAAATAATGATATATGTATTAAAAAGTGCTATAATTGCAATACATTGTAATAATTTATAAATATAATTTAAACTATTGCATTTGCGGTAAAACTGCTAATGACATATTTTGTAGAGCATTAAAAACCCATTAAAACAATACCTGGTTTGTTCAAATCCGATGATTACTTCTTGAGTTACAGCAATTTTAAGAATTATTTTGGCGACCATCTTGAGGACGCCATGACAGCTGTGACTTATTTGCTACCAAGCAAGCGTGTGTCCCCCCCCCCCCCCCCCCCCCCCCCCCCCCCCCGTGAAAATAACATTCTAAAATATGCCTTTTACCAGCTCCTAAATTTTGGTGCTGGTTTCCGGTTTTGAAAAGTTTTTACGCTTGTTCCACGGACTAAGAACGACAATTGAAGGACAGAAGGAAACGGCGTGAGCTGGTGGTAAAAAGCAAGAAAAAAGGGACGATATTGAAGGAAAAGAAGAAATGGATGACGAAGAAATTGAAGGAGAATAGGAGATGACTGGTCTGACAAGCCGGAGTAAATAAACCCTGTGTGACCTGGAAAACCTGGTGGCTATAGCCATCCCCTGACCCGACTTATGTTGGAAGCAGGTGTAAGAAATAAATATTTGTAGAAAAATTAATTTTGCTTAGAGCCTGCACTTCTGCTATTCCATACCTGCAACTCAGCTCTCGATAATATTGTGATGTTTTCTGCATGTCCAACAATGTATCTCATTCGAACTGTCTTTCTATCTTGCATTGCTTCAATCTGTTTATGCCACAGCACACTTTCATTAAAGCAATGCATTTTAACATTTGCCAAGAATAGTGCTCGTAGTGCAACAGAAAACTCGTATGTAATAATAATTGCTTTCTTTGAACATTATTCTGTCTGAGGCCTTGCAAACAGAAAAAATTGAGCCAGTAAGGAACTTGATTCGTCCGTTTCGTTTTTATTGTGACACTATTGTTTTACCAATGTAGTTTTACATTTTGTAAACCTTTTGGTCAGGGGCTCATATTCTAACTCTCGATTTTTTCCATAGACATACTTTGAGTATTGTAACTGCCCCACTTGGTTTCGTCGAAGAATATCATTTTGAACCTAATCTGGTTCAATGCGTTTTGTTTTAAGTTCCACAGACTTAGACTCGAGTGTAATATTCGTTGCAACGTTTTTCTATATCATAAATTAAATTGTCTAATAGATCTTTAACTTATTTTCAAGTAATGCACATTTAAGTTTTTAGTTTGAGTAGTGATAAATTGTCGATGGAAGAGTTATTTAAGTTAAACTTAAAACCTGTACAATACAAAGTTATCTAGACAAGGCCGCTTCGCGAACGCTTTTTTAGTCGCGTTGATGGATGAGCTTTTTTATAAGTCACATTTTTCAATCATGGCGACCATTTTGAATCGTCAGTGAAATTTTTCTTGGTTCCCCCACTGTAAACCATACACAACATTTCGAGAGTAATTTTGCCAAGTGGCACCTTTCTATCATTATTTACCGTCTGTTAACATTCGAAATTGAAAACTAATAAGGTACGCAATTGTGATTCGTGGCGGCCATTTTGGATCGTAAGGGCTGTTTTGCTTGGCTCCCCCTCTGTAAACCTTCTTTGACATCTAAAAAAACGTTTTGCCAATGGACACCTTCCTATCATTATTTGCCGTCTTTTTACATTATAAATCAGAAGATAATTTGATACACCTTGTCATTCATGGCCGCCATTTTGAATTTTAAGAGGTATTGTTCTTGGCTCCCCCTCTGTAAACTTTTTCTACAATCTTAAGAAGAGCCTAGTGCTAAGTGGCACCTTTTATCTATTTTAGTTTTTATATTCAAGTAATTTTTTTCAACATGGCGGACCATTTTGAATCGTAAGGTCATTTTTTTGGCTCCCCCACTGTAAACCATTTAAACATCTTAGAATATTTTTTGCCATGTGCACCTTCTACATTATTTACCGTCTTTTTCAAATTTAAATAATAAGGTCCATTTGATTCTGGCGGCCATTTTGATCGTAAGGGCTTTTGCTTGGCTCCCCTTCTGTATACCTTCTTTGACATGAAACATTTTTGCAAGTGAACCTTCCTACATTTTTGCCGTTTATTTTACAACATATAATAGAAGATAATTGATACACTTGCCATTTGGCCGCCAACTTTAAATTCTAAGAGGTCAGGTTCTGGCTTCCCCTGTCAGAAGTTTTTTAAATCTTAGATTTGGACTAAGTGCTAAGTGGCCTTTTAGTATTTTACGTATGTTGACTTCCTAAACAAGAAAATAAATCATATTTTCGAAATCGGCCTTTTGAAATGCGAAGGTCAGGTTTTCGATCTCCCCTACAGTCAGAATTTTTCTTGACATCTTAAGATCAGTTTTTTGGATGTAACCCGGTAACTTTTGACCGTCTGCTACGAACACTAATAAATATAGGTTTTTCTGACCGCCTTGTTGATCTGGCGGATTTTTCGTGGTCCACCTCTGATCGCTTTTCTATTGACATATGAACTTTGTTGCTAAGTGACCTCCTACATTTTGCGTTTTTGGGACCCAGGGATTGGCTTAGGGCTAGATTAAAATCCACTGAATTCAGCTATGTAAAGCTAGACTGGCAGACTTCTTTGAAAATTCATTTATATTAATAACTAGTTTTGATTACTAAAAGCCTAATGCAGATAAACAATAGTATGATTGTCCACCTAGGCTATAAAAAAATGTACGGAAATAATACACCTATTCTTTTCTGTCAATGATCTCACGCAAAACTCCTGCCACTATATAAAAACAAAAACAAAAACTGTGCAAATTTTCGATGTTCTTTTGATAATCATTTGATTTACATGGCTGTGGATGCAGTGAAAGGTATAAAATAACATTAGTTGTGCGCTTGTTGTAGCATGGGAAAGTATCAATTGGATGTGAGTTGCCTAGACTTAACCAGTCCTTAAACCGTCGTTATACCATGGTTATACCACCTATACCCAGGATGTACATGAATCCGGGTCTAGATATTTTACATCCTATTATTATTGCTAATACCATAGAAATTAAATCAACTTTGATAAAATTATTATATTTTAACAAATAATTTTGCAATGGAACTTGAAAAAGTAATAAGATCACACACATAACAAAAACTTGTAGAAATACAGCCAAACCTTACACACTCAAAAGAAATGAGATCTAAAAAAAGGGCCAAGCTCATCTACCCTTCCACATTTGCGCATTCTTAATTCATAAACGTACAGTGTCCCATTACAGCATCCTCGAAAAGCTTGGCAAAATAAAATTTGCATGTTATTACGTTTAAATTAATTAGAAAAAAGAACTTGGATGAACTATTACGTTTAAATTAATAATCTCAAATTCTATTTTGCCAAGCTTTTCGAGGATGCTGTTATGGGACACTGTACGTTTATGAATTAAGAATGCGCAAATGTGGAAGGGTAAATGAGCTTGGCCCCTTTTTTTAGATCTCATTTCTTAATCCTGTCAAATAAGATCGTATATTGACGTTTGGAGGAAAAAATTGCGATGTCGCTGAATTTTTGCAGAGACCTTCCTTATATAATACTTATTAACATACTAAAACTCCCCTACAATCGGAGTGGAGCTTCGGCCGCCATATTGGAAAATGGCGGCCAAAAGGTGTTTGTTATCGAATATCTCCAAATTGGTTTGAGATAGACAAAATATCTCAATGGCAAAAATATATCCCGTTTAATTCCCTACAAAACAGGTGTCTTCTATAGTTTTGGTAGGGGCAAAGGTTACGTCACAAAATCGAGGTTTATATGTTGCTCATTGGAGTACCAGCTTATTTCCAAATTTTCACGCCCAGCATCAAACAATGCCCGGTAAATCCGTAAGAAATCTATTTAAATACAAAAGGACTATTGTACGGGGTTCATAAAAGCTTCTACAGTATTTTAAAGAAATCAGGTCTGCGAAATCGAATTTTGCATTTACCCGGAATTTTGGTTTTTCCATTGTTGGCATTTCCTCAAAAATGCCCTTTTTGACTGTCCATTATTAAGCACTAAATAGCATTGGAGGAAAAATTCTTCCTACGCACATTGAAATGACTCAAATAATGATCTGATTACAACCAAAGTTTAAATCCAATATAGCTGCTAATTCCTAATATCCACAGCATCAAAGTGAATTATGTAACAAAAAGAGTGTAAAAACAGCACGAAAACAGTATTCATATTGTGAATATTAGGAATTAGCAGCCATATTGGATTTAAACTTTGGTTGTAATCGGATCATTATTTAAGTCATTTCAATGTGCGTAGAAAGAATTTTTCCTTCAATGCTATTTAGTGCTTAATAATGGACAGTAAAATATGGCATTTTTTAGGAAATGCCAACAATGGAAAAACCCAAATTCCGGGTAAATGCAAAATCCGATTTCGCAGAACTGATTTTTAAAAATACTAATGGAAGCTTTCATGAACCCCGTACAAAAGATTTTTTGTATTTAAATCGATTTCTTACGGATTTACCGGGCATTGTTTGATGCTGGGCGTGAAAATTGGAAATTAGCTGGTACTCCAATAAGCAACATATAAACCACGATTTTGTGACGTAACCTTTGCCCCTACCAAAACTATAGAAGACACCTGTTTTGTAGGAAATTAAATGGGGAATATTTTTGCCATTGAGATATTTTGTCTATCTCAAACAAATTTGGAGATATTCGATAACAAACACGTTTTGGCCGCCATTTTCCAATATGGCGGCCAAAGCTCCAGTTCGATTGTAGGGGAGTTTTAGTATGTTGAAAAGTATCCTTTAAGGAAGGTCTCTGCAAAAATTTAGCGACATCGCAATTTTTTCCTCCAAAAATTCTTATTTTACAGGATTATCTTTTGAATGTGTAAGGTTTGGCTGTATTTCTACAAGTTTTTGTTATGTGTTACAACATAGCAAAATTGTACAAATAAATAATTAATGTTACATACAGAAATTAATCTAACAAGAATATAGTCAAAAAACCCACAAAGCCTGAAAAAGGCTTAACTGTGGGGTAAAGACAATTTATAAATTATTTAAGATGGTGACAATACAGAGAACGGAACATATAACCAAAATAAACATGAAAAACATGTATATTATATAAATACTATGGTTGCATGACATATTCAGTTAATTTGTGAAATCCAAAAAATTACAGAAAAAGAACAAAGAGCTAAGAAAAATAGAAAAATAAATCGGAAAACATTGTCAAAAGGTGTCAGAAAGAAGATAAAGATTTTAGTTCAGTTTTAATTTTTGAAATGTTAGACAAGGTTTTCAGTGAGGAGGGCATCAATTGGAACGTAGAAGGAACCGAATAAGAAAGTGAACGTTGGCCGTATTTGTTGTTAAAATTGGGAATTTTGAATGCCCCCGCCACTTTTAGCCTTGTATCCTTGCATGAGTCTAGCGGAATCTTGAAATCTTGATTTAAAATAGAAGTGTAATATAAATCTATATATAAACAATGAAGATATTGGCAGCACATTACAAAAAGAAAATATTTGTTTACGGGAGAGTTCAGAATCGGTTTTAAAGTCACACATTACCATTTTTAACATTTTTATTTGTAAATCTTCAACCCTTTGAATGTGACACCGCGAAGCATTGCCCCAAGCTAAAATGCTTTATATAAAATCAAAGATTCGGCTATGGATTGATACACGGTTCTAAATAAGGAAAAAGGTAATACATGTTTTAGAATATAAAGCCGAGAGGAGCAAGAGCGTAGTCTGTTACATAATTTATCAATATGATATTTCCACGAAAAGTGCCTATCTACAGTTAATCCCGGGTACTCGTAAGTATTTACACATTCAATTTTCCCACTACATTCACAATCGGTCAATTCAGCCATAGTATGAATGCAGTTGAAATCGTGATAAATAATATTAATTGGAAAATCTTTTTCGTGGTTGTGGGGTGTGCATATATGTACAATTTTGGTTTTAGAAGAGTTAATTACCAGTTCTTTATCGTGATTCCAACGTAAAAGACTGTTAAAGTCAGACTGTAGCATAGCATGCGCAACACGAATATTAAAATGCACCGCGAGTAAAACAGTATCGTCAGCATAAGAAAATATAAAGCAATATATAAGGCATTTTGACATAAAGTTAACTTGTATAAAAAATAACGTAGGTCCCAATATAGACCCCTGGGGGACTCCAGAATCACAATGTATTTCTTCACTAACGTGGCTTTTTACATGCACTTCCATGAATCTATCTGTAAGATAGTTTCTAAACCAATCCAACGCAATACAATTAATGCCAATGGACTCTTAAGCTTGTAGAAGTTTCTGGTGGTTTATCGTGTCAAATGCTTTACTAAAATCCACAAATAAAGCAAGAATGTGCATATTGTCGTTTAATTTAGAATTTACAAAATTAGAGAACTCTAATAACATGGTAGAGGTACTTTTTCCTTTTTGAAAACCAAACTGTTTACTATTCAGAGTCCCATGTTTATTTAAGTACTCCACCAAGTTATTAGCAACATGCCTTTCTAAGAGTTTCTCAATACTTGGTAATATAGCTATAGGCCTATAATTTGAGTAAACTTTATGGTCACCCTTCCTATGTATAGGTTTAATAATTGCTTTTTTGAGTCGCTTAGGAATGATACCGGTCTCAATGGTTTTGTTTATCAATACAGCCAAAACAGGAGCATTAGAAGCATTGACAAATTGAAGGTCTTGAACACATATACTATCAACACCCGGCGGTTTATTTACATTCAGAGAATCGATCATTGCTCTCATATTAGTAAGAGTAACTGGTTTCATGAAGAACGAATGATTCACTTGAATATTTTCATTGCGTGCACGCTGAAATGTTACAATGTTGCAATCATGTTTCAATGTACTTATCTCGTCAACAAAAGAGTTCACAAAATGATTAACGACTAAGTTCGTATTCACGTATTTACATAAATATTTAGATGTCACGTCATAACTGAAATACGTTTTTTTTTCCAGTAATTTAATTAATAATTTGCCACGTTCCTTTTACATCTCCTCTCACATTGAATATTAAATTACGGTAAAACTTTATCTTTGCTTTATTGATTTCTTTTATTACTCTATTTCTGTAAGTAGTATTGTACTCTTCTCGTAGACGGTTTTTTTTCGCCAAAGTCTCTACAATTTTTCCAATCTTTAAAAAGTTTATCTCGTCTTTTTGTCATAATAACAAGGTAACATAAATAACAAATAACAATTAACAACAAACAACAAATAACAAGTTAGCCAGAATTCATAGAAATAAAGCTTTAAACACAAGTTTTTTTATTTTTTGTACGATATTTTCGTGCCATTTGGGCCAATTCTGACCAAACGGGTGGGGCTACAACGTTCATGTTATACATGGACATTAAGGTTATGGTGATGTAGTACCTTTTGAAAGAAAAAGTTGAAAAAGTTAGCCAGAATCCATAGAAATAAAGCTTTTAATATAAGTTTTTTACGGTAAATAATACCAATTGACAAGTAACAATAGAAACTTGACAACAATCACCTACAATGCGTAGGCAGAAAAACAAAGCCCTTGCAAAAGTAAAGATATCCCACGCAAACTAAAAACTTACACAAAAACTCATCCATCAACGCGGCGGGACTTAAGCGTTTTCCTAATTTATATTCATACCACTTATGCTAGAGACATTATATAAAACAGTACAATACACCTCTGGAAAACTGCTCTCGGTCAAACTCTGTTTTTGAGAGCAGTCGACCTATACTCTCTTGACTGTCGCAATTTTACATGTAATGCACTGACTTAATTTTATAAACTAGGAAACGCTCAGTAGGACGCGTTGATAAGCGAGCACGTGCTATAGCTAGACCCACATTGCACATTTTTTTAAATTTTAAAATTTGCGAAGTTCGCTGTCCACGGGGCCATGTTTCCAATATTATTTATTATTGCCAAGGTATTTGGGTAAACCTTTACTTTGTGGATAAAATCCACCGCCATCTAGAGGACCTTGACATCATTTTATTGGGAAAACTATTTTAACTCTTTGGTACCAAATAATATACTGCTTCCTTGATAGTATATTGATTACTTCTAGGTGGCAGTGCATAGTGGCCAGAAACCTCGTGCGACTTTTTGTTGCCATGGTAAACGTTACTTTTGTTAAAATGTAAATTATATCTACACTACTTATCGGATCAACATAAAATTTACATATTCGTGACCGGACGGACATTCTAAATGATTTGACCACCTCAGATTTTGTCGCCGTTTAGTTTTTAAAAAAAAAAAACTTTCGATTAACTTTAATGTAACTTTGAACTTTGTAACTTTTTGAACGATTTTGCCACAAAACTAACGGCATTCAATCCAGAACGAAGCTTGCGGATGTTCAAAATTTCAACTCGATCCGAGCCTCCGTTCGAACGTTATGGCGAGACATACAAACAAACAAAAAAACAAAACAAAAAACAAAACCAGTGACTATTTTTTCCGGCAGAGTCAAATGGAAACGCTCGCTAAATAAATAAATAAAATAAATATAAATGTTATGACTGAGTTTAAAAAATATTTAAAACAAAATCAGAAAAAAATTGTGCCCTACAGTCAAACCTAGTTTACTCTTTATTTAGACAAATCCAAAGATGAACACAGATGAACGAAAGAAACCATCTTTCTTCAGGTTTAAGGACTCGAGACGTTACATTCAAAACTGTCTTCCTAAAAACACCTCAGGAAATATCGTTCACGATATTATTAGTTTTAGGTGGGCTCAATCTACATTTTTCTTGTTGAAGTTAGCGAAATTTTAACAATCTGTTTGTTCTGAACATTAAAAAACTCCAAATCAATTTATGTTGAATAGATAGGATTCTACTTTACAGGCGTACATCTTCAACCTATGATAATGCGAAGATAATTTGATCCATATCGTTGCGTAAAACCCTTTAAATGTTTTTGTCTTGTATGTTGTGGTTTTAAAATTTTTATATTGTTTGATAAAGACTGCTGTAAAGAAGTCGAAATTTAAATTTAAATTTAATAAAAATATTTGTATAACAGTGAATAATCTAATGATTTGTATTTTTACTAGAATAATGAAACACTCAATATTGTAACATTAAGTTCTCGTAGATTAAGGTCGGATATGGCTTTGCTCCATCGTATTGTGAATGGTCAGATATCCTGGTGTCTCTACTTCCGCTCAGAATACCTTCTCGTACTACTCGGTTCTGCAGCCACCCCCGACTCTCCTTCATTAAAAATCCTCTCTTCTTTCACCTTCCCACTCCACCTATTGACATCTTTCCACACAACTTCAGATCATATCTTACTGCACTTTGCCACTACATATTATATAGGACAGACACAGTTATTGGCAAGTCAATAATCATTTACTGTACTATATATAAAGTTGCGTTGTGTTTGTGTACATACTATTACATATTAAATGGAAAATTATAATACAATTAATGTTATATTTAAGATTTAATGTAAAATAGCTGCACAGCTGTTATTTAAATCGTAAAAATAAAAATAAGGCAAAATTTACTTGTTTTATTTGGTATGTACTGTTTATGGCACTACATACTCATGTATGATTCCATTTCATTCTGATTTTGTAGTTTGTGAAAAAAGAGTAGTTTATGCCCTCTTAGACCACATGAAAATGTTGTTTTCTAGCATGTACTAATATATTCGACACAATTTAATGTAGCAATTATCAAGTATCAACAATATGAAATATTTGATAATTTAGTTGTACAAGCATCATTACCTAAACTTAAATGCACAGACGTATTTGTTCTAAACACAAAATAATGTACACCATAAAAATATTCAACATTTAAAGAAAATACTTATCCTCAAATCTATTTCTAGGCCTCTTCTGTAGTCTTTATACAATTACATTTTGACCCACTATAAAATAAATTGTATTAAATTTTATACTCAACTTTTGTACTAGTGCTGCCATATATATTTATATTTCTACGAGCAAATGAAATTAAGCAAAAACTATTGCTGTAGATCTGTGTTATTCATTATTGCTGACTATTGATAAAATGTGCAGTGGTGCCTGTTGGGAAGTGAATGCGGCTTATATGTTTGTGCATGTTCGAGCTATTTCTAGATTGATGAGGGCAATGTGGACATTGAAACTGCGGTTCTTTCCCACATTCATACTTCAAGTGATTCATTAGCGTTCTCTTGTGTGCGTAACTCTTCCCGCACATCGCACACGCATAAGCGTTCATGATTCCGCATTCCTGCGTTGTATGACGGAGCAGGATCTTGCTGTTCTTGTAGTATTTCCCACACTTCAGGCATCGGTAAGGAGTGATATTCACAGGTTTCAAGAACGGACTAAGAGATACTATCGATCTTCTAAACCCAACCGGAAGAATGTCAATGCTCTCGGGAAAGACAAATGAACCGCGTACTGAAACATAAAGATTGTTCACATTATTTTGCATATTTTTTTAGATGTAAGAGTTTTGAATTTTCAGTAACGCAGTAGCAGTCAAACACTCATAACGTAAGATCAAGATCTAGAAGATGTGGATTAATATAAGTAACAACATTACTTTCAGCTACAATATTTCTACCAATTGCTTAGGCCTACATATTTTATAACATCTACTTATAAGGCGAAGATCGAACTACTTATCTGCTACCTGTTTTTCAGATGGCAGCATTGATACCTCCAAAACACGGATAATGTGTGTTCAAACGTTTTACTACCTCCAAGCCACGGATAATGTGTGTTCAAACGTTTACTACCTCCAAGCAACGGATAATGTGTGTTCAAAACGTTTTACTACCTCCAAGCCACGGATAATGTGTGTTCAAACGTTTAACTACCTCCAAGCCACGGATAATGTGTGTTCAACAAGCTCAGCATTTCACAGTGCTCAACCATGAAATGATTTGTTACTAGGAAGTAGTGCTAAGTCTGGCAAGCTCAGCATTTTACAGTGCTCAACCATGAAATGATTTAATTACTAGGAAGAAGTGCTAAGTCTGGCAAGCTCAGCATTTCACAGTGCTCAACCATGAAATGATTTATTACTAGGAAGAAGTGCTAAGTCTGGCAAGCTCAGCATTTCACAGTGCTCAACCATGAAATGATTAATTTCTAGGAAGAAGTGCTAAGTCTGGCAAGCTCAGCATTTCACAGTGCTCAACCATGAAATGATTAATTACTAGGAAGAAGTGCTAAGTCTGGCAAGCTCAGCATTTCACAGTGCTCAACCATTAAATGATTTAAATTACTAGGAAGAAGTGCTAAGTCTGGAAACTAATTACAGTCAATACCATGAAATGATTTTGACTTACTAGAATGAAGTGACTATTCCTGGTCAAGCTTAGACATATCAACAGTGCTCAACCATGGAAATGTTTCGATTAACTATGGAAGAAAGCTTAAGCTGGCAATCTCAGCATTTACACAGTGCTCACATTGTAAATGTTTCGATTATATTGGATGAAGTGCTAAGTCTGAGCCAATGCTCAGCATTTTCAGTGCTTAACATGAAATGGTTTCGAATACTAGGAAAAGGCAAGTCTGGAAACTATGAGCATTTTACGTGCACACCGATGAAATGATTTCGATTTCTAGGAAGAATGCTAAGGCTGGCAAGTCAGCATTTCACAGTGGCTCAACCATTGAAATATTTCGAATTACTCAGACAATGCAAGTCGGGCAAGCTCAAGCGACTCCTATACAAGTTTCTTAACCCATAAAGATTGAAGTTACTAGCGAAGAAGTGGAGATTTCCTGTATCAACCATGAAATGATTTCGATTACTAGGAAGAAGTGCTAAGTCTGGAAAGCTCAGCATTTCACAGTGCTCAACCATGAAATGATTTATTACTAGGAAGAAGTGCTTAGTCTGGCACAGGTACCACACGTTTTTAGAAGTTATGAATATTAATTATTATATGCACAGAGTCATGTCATGTACAAAATAATAATAAAATGCTCTTAAACTAATTTATCAGACTAACTCCTGACGTAAACTGACATATAAATTGAATCTTGATGTCATGGTAAGCAATTACCTCATTGAACAAAGCTAACTAATGAAATACTACTGTCATTGACTTGCCTCACTTTGGTGACTATCTTAGCATTATTGCTCATGTCCTAATTCTGTACCCATGCTGTTTTTCAATTTTAGTGTAGTTTTATGCATGGTTATAAACTAAAACGCCAACGTGTAACGTGAGTAGCATTTGTACCGTTACATACTTTTCTTCCCCCTACTGGCTCCCTAGCCTATCATAGCAAGGGCGCATTGGCCTACAGTACGCGCCGTACACTAACTTAAAACCATTATTTATACGATATACTCAATTAAATCAGTTCCCGGAACTAACATGACCGCTCATCGTTAACACGACTTTGGCTTCCAAGTCAAGTTGGCTAAAGCGCTCTTATAGCCGAAACGTGGGAGACGTGGGTTGAATCCCCTGGTCGGGAAAGATTTTGTAATTTCTAGATTGTATTTAAAAAGTTATTAAACATGTTTTGAAATGCATATAACGCAGTGTAGCCTTATCATCTCTGACAATACTATGGAAAACATAGCTAGTACGAAATACGTGTAAATATTGCAAGGTTTACTCAATCTCCGAGCGGAATTTGGGGATATCATGGGCGTGCAAAATTCGATCCACCGTGGGCACGGCATTTCACGGCCAGGCAAATACAAACAAAAAATATATTTTCAAAATGTAAACCATTGCCGTTAAAATAATTTCTAAACATTGGAAGCCTATTTTTCAATTTATTATTTCTTGTAGGTTTAAATCGCAATGGATCTAGCTGATTTTGTTAGCAGTTCTCAGTAAACTTGTACCGGATGTCTGTTTAAAATTTTAGCGCAATCTGTTCAGCGATTCGGCTGATTTTCAACGTACACACGTACACACACACACACACACACACACACACACACACACACACACACACACACGCGCGCGCACGCACGCACGCACGCAGACTACTAGAATGAGAGCCGTTTGAGTTGAATGGAGATCACTCCGTTCGCTGCGCTCACTCGTTAAATAAAGGTATGTATAAGTAATTTTTATCAAAATAAAGTAACTCAAATACTATTTTTGGAATCGGTTAATTTGTAGTAAAGTAGTGATACTACTTTTTAAAGTAATTGGTCCAACAACAAAAAACAAATGGAAACATGAAACAGTTTCACAATTTTCAAACAAACTTAATGCACATTGTTTTATTTTTTGCTGTATCTCTTGCAACAGTCTAACAAAGATGTTTTGACACGTCTCTTGTATTTGAATCAATGGTTAACTGAGATAGGTAATAACAATTATACAACTGCTTCAAATATCAGGATATAAGGTACATTACCTTATCACACTATTCTTCAAAATATCATCGAGAATGTTTTTTAAATAAATCTACATTGTGCATATGCAGCACATGACTTTTCAAATTCCACTTCCGTGGCGTTTGATATTTACAGTCGGAAAACGGACACTGAAACCTAGGTTCATTACCGACCACATAATTTTTAACAGATTTTAAAAAATTATACGTTTTATTGCATGTTCGACACTCGTACTCTTCTATCCTGTCTTTCAGGAGAATGTTTGCTTGTTTTTTGGTATTATTATGGCAGATTGCGTTGCAAGCCGTACACCGGATTTTAGTAGATTCATGATCACCAATATAGGAAACACCAACAGCATCTGAAACATTTGTACGATTTATTAAAAATATTCTGAATGACTCATTGCGCTCTTAGTGCGATCAAGGTGTCTTCTCAAACACAACTATAGTGTAAAATGTGATACCAGCATAAAAATTTGCAATTACTATGTAGATTTTTTAATGAGAAATTTGAAAATAACTTGCTTTACGATGGGGTCTTATTATGTAACTATTAATTAATTAATTAAAATAATTAGTTAATTTTGTGACAAGAATTTCAGTGTCAATAAATTAATCATGTTTGGTATTAATTAAGAGCATTTTTCACCTATATAAAGGAAAAAAATTGAAAGAAATGTTGAAATATCATATGTTGTAGTTAAATATGTTGATTTTACTGATTGTTTTGTTTTTGAACCAAAAGATTAAGGTTAATGTAAAAGTTCTTCTAACCAATGATATAACAGTGTTCACAAAAGAGCTGGTTACTATAATTATATCATTTTCCATTTTCAATAGTATTAATAACAATATATTCTACAATTGATTAAGGTCCAGAATTTCAATGTCTAGTTAAAATTTATCTGCCAGTTAGTCCTCTCAGTAAATATTTACAAGGCTTCTGATTGGTGGTTGCCATAGTGAAAACAAGTTATGTGTCAGTTAAATTTACTTGCCACTTTAACTGGACATTGAAATACCGGGCCTAAGTAACATTAATTAGCTAATTTAGTCCTAAAATTTCAAGGTGAAGACAGATTTGTAGTGTTTGGCATCAATTGATAGCATTTTTCACCAATATATAGAAAAAAAACAATGAAAAAATATATTGAAATATATATATATATATATCCTTGTTTTTATCATATATATATATATATATGATAAAAACAAGGATCTTGGGTAAAACCGCGTCGAAAATAAGATGAACCAGGGCAGAACCTGGGCGTCCACCGACGTTTCGTCTGTACTACGTCAGACATTTTCAAGGTTGACTGTGACTCTACGGAGGTTGGAGTCACAGTCAACCTCCGTAGAGTCACAGTCAACCTTGAAAATGTCTGACGTAGTACAGACGAAACGTCGGTGGACGCCCAGGTTCTGCCCTGGTTCATCTTATTTTCGACGCGGTTTAACCCAAGATCCTTGTTTTTATCCTATGACGGGCCGCGAAAACCTACAACAATCCATATATATATATG
This sequence comes from Sweltsa coloradensis, assembly GCA_024449915.1. NCBI lineage: Eukaryota > Metazoa > Arthropoda > Insecta > Plecoptera > Chloroperlidae > Sweltsa > Sweltsa coloradensis. Next base: position 48,856 of record JAMZAV010001449.1, read on the forward strand.
TTTTGTCTTAAGCTTTCGTGATCCATGGTTAATGTTTTAAGTATCTTTACGGTAAATAATCACGCACAGTATTATAGAAAATAACTTTTAATCCCAATGTTTCAGAAAAACTATGTTTCCATTTTCAAGGGAAGGGTAAAACAAAAATTCAATAAAACAACAACAGCATTATAAAAATAAACAAATAGAAACAAAAAACACACTACCTTGCAAACATAGAAAATTACAAAGATCCAATTGCAGTGAACCTAAAATCAAATCACTTGGATGCATTGTGAGTGTGACTTCTTGTGACCATTCTAGCAGGCCTATCGCTGTCTTCATGTCTTGGTACCACAGGCGGCTCAGTCTCATACTTTTCAAGAGCTGCAGTATGACTTCTAGTCATTCTGCTGGATTCCAAATTTCTAGACAAGATGGTTGGGTCCGTCCGGACCGTCCCACGTTCGTCTAGAACTGCAGGCACTCTATCAGCCGCTATACCGCTTTCTTTGACTAAACTCTCAATCAAAGCAGGCTTCCACGATTGAGCCAAACGCTTGCCATCGTCTCGTTTGTTAAGATTGAGTGGGCGCTTCTCAATTTCCACTGCCTCTCTTGACGATTCGACTAGATAGATGGCTTACCATGGCAAGAGGCCTCATTCCGTCAAAATCAATGGAATGACCCTCCTTCTTGACATGTTGTGCCAAAGCAGATGTTGTTTCCATCTTGTTGACCGCGAGTTTGTGTTCCTGTAGACGCATCGACATATTTCGACCAGTTTGTCCAACATATGTCTGCGAACAGTCTCCACACGGAATCTCGTAGACGCCCCAACCCTCCAAATGAATCTTGTCTTTGTGGCTACCAATCATTTCGCCTAAGGTTCTATCTGTCGAAAAGACCGTCTTGATGTTTTCAATAGCCAGTAGTTTGCCAATTCGGTCGGTGGTCCCTCGAACATGGCAAATATGCAGTGGCTCTTGGTTTGTCTACTGGATCGACTTGAGTTTCTTCTGCTCTGGTTCTTCTTTTGGGCAGTTCCATGGAAATGTCAACCTACACACATATTTTTTAAATAATCGGAAATTGGTCAAATTTGGTATCATTAGAAAGCTGGGAGTTTCTACATTTCAAATCTGTATGGGGTTTAAAGCTAAAAAAATGTGTTTAATATTTGTGCATCTTTGAACAATGCTGCGCGTTTTACGCAACTTTTCATATCATTTAGTTATCTAGAGAATGCTCCCAAAATCAAAATGGTTTGATCTCTAAATTGCCTGAAACTGATAAAATACACCATTCATGTACCTTGCATTATTTTAGTAAGTTGAAAGATTAAAAAAAAAAAAATATTGCAATATTTATCTTTCATCAGTAATATATGGCTACGAAGCATGTCAGTCAGTTACCGACAAATTGAACAAGTTTGTCTAAAAGACCCAAATTTAATTTCTAAATCTTTTTATTCCAGATTTTCTTTTAGTTTTACATTATGTTTATGATGTACATTTTCATTTTGGAATTTGTTTTGTGTTATTGTTAAATTTTGCATGGAAACTGACCGACATTAATGGTAACTGACTGACGTAACTGACTGACATATCCTTGCGAGTGTTGATCACCACTAATTATTTTAAATAATTATTCTTATCATAATAATAACAACTACAACAGCTATGTGTAACTATCTGGCAGGCTGTGAAATACTTTTTTTTATTCTTTTGGTATCTTGGAGCAAGGTTGGTAAGCCAAGTTGAAATTGGAGGGAAAACAATGAGTTCATTTGCTAGTGAGGTTATGTAGAAGTAGTGAAGTGAGTTTTTTACTTAAAAATGCCTCTCACAGCTGCTGAAAAACAGAAGAGATATAGGGAAAAGTTGAAAGAGAGTGGAATGTATAATCAATATAAGAAGAATAATGCAGAACAGCAAGAAAGAAAGCGTGCAAGATTAAAAGGAATTGCCAAAAAGCTATACACAGAGAGGAACTGTGCTTACAAGAGGAAGGAAAGGGAAAAGAAAAAGTCTTTGGAAAACTCAGGTGATGTTACCACAATTATTGTTTCTAGTTCTTCTTCTACTACCTCTGCAGAATCAACCGTATCGACTCCTACAAAGTTATATCGTTCTCGCCAATCTCTTGGGAAAGCTAGGAAGCGCTTAAAATGGGATTACCAACTTCTCCAACAAAAAGGTTGTCTCTAATTGCCGATTATGCTGCAGAGATTGGTTTACTGCCTAAAAAGACGAGAGTTAATTCAAAAAACCAGATCAATAACAATATTAAAGATGCAGTGGTAAAATTTTACAATGACGACGCTGTGTCTTCTCAGGCACCAGGCATAAAAGACTACGTCATTGTTAGAAAAGATGGTGAGAAAACGAAGATCCAGAAGAGGTATCTATATTTGACACTCAAAGAGAATCATGGGGTTTTCTGTGAAACACATCCAGAGTTAAAGATAGGCAAGTCAAAGTTTGCAGAACTACGGCCACCCCATGTATGCCTTCAACAAGACATTCCCCATAATGTCTGCCTCTGTAAAATGCATGAGAACGTAAGATTGCTTTTATTTAAAGGCTTTAAAGGCAAAGGAAGTTCCTGTGCAGACAGAGTTTTGTCAGTTTATTGATCAGGTTGTCTGTGATCAAGACTCTGCAAATTGTATGCAAAATAAGTGTAATGATTGCCCGGGAATTAACGGAATCGAGCTTCAAGACGAGACAGCCAACATGAATTGTGAGTGGGAAGAATGGGTAACGCTTGAGCAAGTTGTCAAGACCAGGCATAGCGGTACTGTCAAATGACTGTGTCGAAGATCTAGCCAATAAACTGGGCCCATTCCTCGATCATACATTTACAAAGAGAATTCAGTCCCAAGAATTCAAATGTAAACGTGAGGCAATACAGCCAAAAGAAATAATTGTGCAAGTGGATTTTGCAGAGAATTTTTCATGTAAAGAGCAAGATGAAATTCAATCTGCTCATTGGAGTAATACCCAAGTGTCAGTTTTCACTGCTGTAGTGTGGTTTGTTAATTCTAAAGGGGAAAAGGAAGTGAAGTCTTTTGCTTTTGTATCTGATTGCCTTGATCATGACAAGTATTCTGTATATGTATATATGAAAAAAAATCTTTGACAACATGAGATTGTACACAGACTATGATTCAGTTCATGTATTTTCTGACGGGGCTGCAAGCCAATTCAAACAGAAGTTTAACTTCTGCAACTTATCATACTTTGCCAAAGAATACAAAGTATCAATAACGTGGCATTTTTTTGCCACGTCCCATGGGAAGGGTTCAGTTGATGTAGTTGGTGGTGAAGTGAAAAGGATGGCGTGGGTTGCTGCTAGATCTGGAAAATCCGTTAAAAATGCTCATGATTTTGCGACTGTTGTCAAGGAACGAGTTGTAAAAATACAAGTAATCCTTGTTCATAAAAATGAGATTATTAATGTTAAGGAGTTGCTTGATAAGAGGTGGGAAAACATTAGTAGTGTACCCGGGACACAAAAGCTACACTGCTTTGTAGCAGCAGGCCTCAACAGAGTTCGGTATGCTAAACTATCAAATTCCAATGAGTGGTCTGAACATCATTTCAGCTCAATCAAAGACATAACACAGAGTAATGAACCAATTGTTGTGACAATTGAAGCATATTATGCAGTGTATTACGATGAAAAGTATTACATTGGGCGTGTAATCGAACAAAATGGAAACAATATAAAAGTGAAATTCTTAAGAGAAATCCTCGGGGAGATGTTCAAGTGGCAGCAAAATCCCGAAGTCGAATGGATCGATGTGAAGTACTTATTTTATGGGCCACTTGTTCTAAAGGGAACGGGACCTTTCCAAGTTGATCAGCTACATGAACTAAAACGCAAATACAAATCGTTGAAGCAATCGTGAATAGCCTACCAACAAGGCCAACATGACTAATTCCTTGACTTTTTTGGTCAGATCTAACAATCTTTTGTATTATAGTTCAATAATATATACTGATATTGTGTTCATAGTTATTTTCTATGCATTATAATAATATTTTATGTCACATTGGACTAGTAATTTTACAGATCGTCAGTCAGTTACCTCTTCGTCAGTCAGTTACCAAGTGCTCATTTATACTTCAAATACTTCACAAAACCCAAATAAACAAAAACTTTTTGGACTATTTAAATCATCATTGTTTAATGTTCAAAAATAAAATGCATCCATGTTCCTAACTGTTAAACTTTCAGAGAATTCTGAAATAAAGATGTTCATAGTGAAACGTCAGGTTGCCAAATAGTCAGTCAGTTACTGTTGCATTGTATGATTAAAATAATTATTTATGTTTACTCAACATCAATTAAACTTGATTACTTTGAAAGCTTGTTAAATTCTGTAAATTTTGGTACCCTACATTCCCGAAAATAGTTATGGGTTATTGTTGGCTATGTCTGTCCTTAATGCAAGTTGTGTCTGAACGTCAGTCAGTTACCCGTGGAATTGCCCTTTTCCGAGCCTTGTGGAACAACCGGTTAGGAAACCCGTTACTGAGCAGTGCCTCACGTAGAATCTTGCCTTCTTCGTCTAAATGTTCTTCGTCAGTTATTCTTCGAGAACGTGTATCCAAAGTAAATGCTATTGATCGAAGTTGCGAAGGATGATGATGTGAAGAGGCCTGCAAATACCTATTGGTATGAGTCGGCTTTCTGTACACAGTGTGGCCCAAACGTCCATCAGGTTTCCTTATTATCAAGGCATCAAGGAAAGGCAGTTTTCCGTCTACTTCAAATTCCATGGTGAATTGAATGTCAGAATGCTAGAATGGTCACAAGAAGTCACACTCACAATGCAACCAAGTGTTATAAATATAAATCATTGGACTTTTTCACTGTTAGTTAACAAAATATTTATTTAAATGTGATATTTCTATTTCTTTACAGAAATCTTAATCAAACAAAATTAACAATTAAAAAACCACAACAGACAGGACAAAAAACATTTCGCAAATTATTATAAATATGGCTGTGCATTAGTACCAAATTATTAAGGCTATTCCAGAGCACTCTTACCGATATTTTGAAAGTCAACGGAAAATGGCTAAAAGTTGGTTGGATGAAAGATGAACTTGAATAAAAAAGGAAAAAAAATAACTTTTTTTTTTGGACGGGACAAAAGCTCAATTTTGGCAATTATATGCGAATTGTGGGTCATTACGGAAATGAATGTTTTAGATGCAATATTTAATTTTTTGCTATGATTTTTTTTTTATTGCTTCAACACACCTTTGTCTCTGGACTGAGTACAAGGGAAACTAATTTTATGAAATAACTTTTGATAAACGATTTTTTTCGTGTTCCGGTTCAAAACTCTTTTTTGTACCATGTGACAAAAAAAATCGTACATCGAACATTATTTCAGAAAATTCTTTTCCCTTATGCTCAGTCCAAAGACAAAGGTGTGTTGAAGCAATAAAAAAAAATCATAGCTAAAAATTAAATATTGCATCCAAAACATTCATTTCCGTAATAACCCAAAAATCGCATAAAAAGGCCAAAAAAAAGCTTTTGTCCCGCCCAAAAAAAAAAAGTTATTTTTTTCCTTTTTTTATTAAAGTTTTCTTTATCCACCAGCTTTTAGCCTTTTTTCCTTTGTCTTTAAAAATTCGAAGAGTCCCTTGGAATGCCTTAACAAAAAATTTTTTTATGAATAAAAAAAAAAAACCCAAAAAAACAGAACATTAAATTGAAAAGTGGACATTTTATTGACTGGTTAAAAAGGACTATTTTCCAAAGATATCAAAAAACCGAATGAGTAAAGTATTGAGGGGGTTTAAATGGATTTATAAAACGGTCTGCTTTGGATACTTCCGAATTTTCAGAAAAGATCAAACGTTTTTAGCTCCGAGGGCATAAGAGTTTTTTTTAGTTCGTCAAATCTTTGGCCAGATTCTCCCCAAAAGACAAAACCCTAGGGATGGGGTTTCATCATCAAAGGGGTGTTATTTATTCTTACTTGCAAAGTGAGCTAGATACTTGGGAAACCAAAGCCCTTTGATGGTAAGAAAAAAGAACACAAAACAATGTGAAAACAACATAAGTTTGATACTTCAAAACTGCGAACAGTTTATAAAAAATCACATATTAAGGGAAGACGCCAACCTTGGCAATGGCTAAGCCAAAACCCGGGAAAATTTAAGGGAAGGGGTTTGATTTCAGTGTGGCCAAATACAATCAGTGGCCTAGTGTTAATTATCCAGCTTTTGGAAAAGTTTATGTCCTCAATTTCATCATAGATAAATATTTATTCATACATCAATAATGTCCAACTTGTCAATTCAATGTTCTTTTTTTTTGGGTTTTTTTTTTTTTATCATAATAAACTTTTTTTTTCATAATTTTTGGTACTAAGACAGCCATTTTTATAAAAATTTGTAAAATGTTTTTTGTCCGTTGTTGGGTTTTTTAATTTTTAAATTTTGTTTAAAAAGATTTCTTAAAAAAATCGAAATATCACATTTAAAAAATTTTTTGTTAACAACAGTGAAAAAGCCCAAATGATTTTTTTTAAAATTTTTACTCCCTGTTATATGTTCTTTTTTTATGAAAGCCTCAGTATGGGCCCTCCTAAAAACTTTTGATATAGCATTTGGAGAACCCCAACGGATTTGATTAGAATTTTGGACCAAATCTAAAGGGGAGCTGCGGGGCAAGAATTTTGGTACGTTTAAAAAAGTTTTTAATTTCCTTAATAGGAGATTGGAATATTTGCCGGGTTTTATGCCAGACATAGAACCATCTACTTTTTTTGTGCAAAGTAAAGAACAAAAATTGTTTCCTCAAGGGTTCAGACTAAAGAACAACTTTTTTTTTTCGAATAAAACCCATTTCATTTAAAGAACCCTTTTGACTGAAAAAAAATCAAATTGGATTTTTAAGACACAAAATAAGAGTTTTAAACAAAGATATGGACATTTTTATTTTCGCATTATCATCGGTTGAAGACTACGGGGAAGTAGAATCCATCTTTTCAACGCAGTTTTGTTTTGGGAGTTTGTTAATGTTAAGAACAACAAATGTTAAAAATTTGGAAAGCTTCACAAGAGAAAGTAGATTGACCCCCACCAAAACAAATTTTCGTTAAAAATAATTCCAAAGATTTTTTGAAGACAGTTTTGAAGTATCGTCTCGACCCTTAAACCCTAAAGAAGAAATGTTTTTCAAAAGGATTGGGTTTTTTAAATAACACCAAAATTGTTGACCAATTTGATATTGTGTCTATAGTCGAACCTGTTTTTTTGGGAAGAAAAATCTAAAGAGATAGAGCAAGTATTAAAAACTCTTTAATGAGATAGGAAAAAAGCCCAAAACCCCAATGATTTTCAATAAATGATATTCTTCAAGACCTGAAAAAGGATAAAACAAAAATTATTATATTGCCAGCAGAAAAAGGGAAAGTACGTCATCGGGAAAAAAACTAATTATGTGGAAAAATTCAGCCAATACAAAAAAGAATCACTATAAAGTTATGAAAAAAAATCCTACATCTGCTAGAAACACAAGAATTTCACTGCTCAAAAAATAAAAAAAAGCATTGATTTGGGTAAGATTCATTTAAACCCATTTTCCAAAACCCCCAAGCTTATGGGTTTCCGAAAATACATAAGGAGGGTTTACCTAAGGCCAATTGTGATTTTCAATGGGATCCCCTTTTTGTCTATTATCTAAATTTTTTTAAATATCTTAAACCTTGATCAAAAATAAAATCGTGTCAAATCAAAGGAGCTTGTAATCATTGAGAGAAGTTCCTTTTAGTGACAAGAAATTTGTTGATTTGATGTTGAAAATTTGTTTCCTAGTGTACTTTCAAGGGGGTTTCTTTCACTTGAAAAAAAACAATTTTTAACTGATTTTTCACTACAGTCTAGAATTCCTATCTGGGGCAATAATGGAGTTTTTGCATTTAATTCTAGTTTTGCTATTTTAAATTTTGGAAAAAATCGTCTTCATAACTAATGGTCTAGCAGGGGCAGTTGTTTGTCCCCTTTACTTGCGGATATATACAGGATTCTCTTAAACAGACGTTCTCGCACAGTCATCGCAAACAGTTTGGGGGTTGAGGTATTTTGAGAAAATCTGATTCTTTGTAAAGATCAGCAAGGTGTAAGTTTTATCAGATCTTAAAAAATTCCTCCATCCAAAGGAAGTTCACGTTTGAAGGGGAGAAGGAGGGGCGGTCTACCGTTTTTAGATGTATTTATCAAGAAAGATTTGATTCGTTTTTTTACATCTGTGTATAGGAAAAACTAACACACACCCATCAATATTTATGCCAATTCAAACATCCTTACATGTTAAAAAAAGGATGGGTTAAAGTTTTGGTTTTTCGTGCACAATGATCTTCAATCCCCCAAGCCTAAAAATTGAACTGGAAAAAAAATTTGGGCCCCTGAAGAATAAGGATATAAAGACTGGTTAAAAAAGACTATTTTCCCCAAGATATCATCAAACCGAATAGTCAAGATATTGAGGGGTTAAACTTAGGGTTTATAAAACGGTCTGCAGGGGTACTATTCGTCTTTTTAGAAAGATCAAACGCATTTTAGCCCCTGTATGGCATAAGAGTTTTTTAGTCGTCAATCGTTTTCGCAGCATTTCCCCCAAAACTAAACCAGGGGGTGAGGTTTAGTCATCTAAGGTTTTTATTCTATACCCTTTCGAATGGTTTCTAGATACATTGGTGAAACCAAGAACCTTTTATGGTAAGAATAAAGAACACAAGAACAATGTGAAAAAATAAGATTGATACTTCAAAAATCGCAGAACATTTTATGAAAATCTCACATATTAATTGGGGAAGACGCTTCAATCCTTCACATGAGTCTAAAGCCCAAAAACGGAAAATTAAGGAAGTGGTTTGATTTCATTGGGCCAATACAAACAGTGTGCCTAGGGGAATTACCAGCCATTTGGAAAAGTTTTTTGTCCATCAATTTCACACTAACAATAGCTTTATTCATACATCAAAACTGTCCCAAAATTTTTCAAAAAAAAGTTCGTTTTTTTTTGGGGTTTTTTTTTTTATTTTATAATAAACTTTTTTTTTTAAATTTGGACTAATGACAGCCCTATTTATAAAAATTTGTGAAAAGTTTTTGTCCTTTCTGTTGGGTTTTTTAATTTTTAATTTGTTGATAAAGATTTCGTAAAGAAATCGAAATATCACATTTTAAAAAAATTTTGTTTAAATAACAGTGAAAAAGTCCCAAGATTTATATTTTTAACGTTCACCTGTTTTAAAAGTTTTTATTTTTATAGCAACCAAGTGATTTGATTTAGGTTCACTGCAATTGGGTCTTTGTAATTTTTTTAGTTTGCAAGTAGTGGTTTTTTGTTCTATTTTTTTATTTTTATAACGTTGTTGTTTTATTGAATTTTTTTTTTTACCCTTCCCTTAAAATGGAAACATAGTTTTTTTGAAACGTTTTGGGTTAAAAGTTTTTTCTATATACTGTGCGTGATATTTACCGTAAAATACTTAAAATTTAATTTTTCTATAATATTCGATATTTTTGTGGCCGATAGAATTTAAAGAAACTAGGTTTTTTCGGTTTTTAATGCCCCGTTTTTTCACATTGGGCCCAAAGTTCGATGAAATTTCAATCTTCTTCAGGGCCAATACAAAATTAATATATAAAAAACGAAAAATACAACATTTATAAATTTAGAACAAAACTGGGAAAACAAAATACAACAAAAATAAAAAATAGAAACACTGCCAAAATGGGAAATTAAAAAAACTCAAAGAATCCCGCAAAGCTTTACGTTGCAAAGAAAGAAAAGCACTACAGCCCTTTTATTGTTTTTGTCATGGATCTTTTCACTCGACTGTCGATTTTTTACTTTCAACAGACATTGCAGGAACTAACTGGGGGGTTGGTTAACAAAAACAAAATTAAATTAAATAACGCAAAATAGCCCAAAGTTTTTCTTAACGTGGAAACCTGCAATTTTCAGGGTACATGTAAGCCACATAGGGTGGCTGTGAAAACCATGGACCAACAACCAACGCCCCAGTTTTCCGCAGATGATCTGTTGCAAGTAAATACACGACAGCAGAGTGACAAGATCCATGACGAAAAGCAATATGAAGGACATGTAGTGACTTTTTCTTTCTTTTCAACGTCAAGCTTTTCAGTGATTCTTTTAGTTGTTTAATTTTCCATATGTGCAGTGATTTTCTTTGTTTAATTTGGGTATTTTTTTTTCCATTTTTTTCTGAATTTATCAATGAAGTAGTTTCGTTTTTTTTATATAATTTTTTATTGGCCCCCGAAGAAGATGATGAAATTTTATCGAAACGTTGCCCAAGTGAATAAACGTGGCTTATAACCCAAAAACCCAGTTATTAATATATATACACTGTAAAAAAAAAAAGACCCTTTTTTTTTTAAAGGGGAATGTATATGGCACCACAGTTTCCCCCAAAATAATATTTAATTTATGCAAAATAGCAAGGTTAAACAAATGTATCCTTTAAAGGGATTAAAAAACCCTGTCCCGGGAAAAAAAAGCCTATAATTGAAATTTTAACCCATCGACAATTAGGGTAAAATTTCTGTTTTGTTCACCTTAAATAAAACCCACATTGCCACTTAAAAAACTATGTCATGTACGTCAAATATTTAGTGCGCTATCTTAATTCCCCCCTACAGCTGACTTAAAATTACTTTCCCAAGTAGGGAAAAATTAGCCAAGTTTGCCTTCTTTTCAAATAAATTTGTTTACTTAAAATTACCCCTTGGGGATAGTGGTTTAAAATTTGGGATTTTGTTAAATTTTATTTAATATAACTGTAGGCTTAAAAAAAACACCATGTATGGGAAAATTTTTCTTTTGTGAATTAAGTTTTGAAGCGTTGTGACCACAATAAATTCTGAGTAGGGAATATTTGACTACGTATAATTAATTTGTAATACATTGTAAACTTAAAAAAACCTCAATGTATGGGAAAAATTTTTTGCCTTTGTTTGTTTTAAAATTTGAATACGTTGAACGGGCAACACAAATTTCAAAACCCTAGAATATCATTTTAGTAGTTGTCAGGCTGAAATTTTTCCCCCGTGGGGATTATGGGGCATTACAATTATATAATTATCAATTTTAAATATGATGACGAAAGTTTTTTGTAAGTAAGACACACATCATTTTAAAAGCCCGTAAAAGATTAACATTCATAAAATTTCATGGTGTTAAAATCTCGGGGGCGCAGCGAGGCCCAACCTGGGACACCTGGGGAATAAGAGCATACATGTTCTAGTCGAATAAACCCAATACACCAAGACCCGTATACCCTGTAGCGGCGTCTGTACGTGAATCATGTTGGGAGTGTAGTTATGTTAATAAATGTTTGAAAGGAGAAATTCAATACAAAAAAAAAATGTTTTTCGGATTCCTGGACATTTATATAACAATATAATAAAATTTATATATTTATTCATGTACTCCACACAGGGTCCACATTTCGTCCTTTCGGAAACCCGCCCATGCATGGTGATATAAAATAGTAATCTACTCTTCTGTGTCGAATAACGTCCTTTTAAACGCTGTTAACTGGTCACTAGTATAGGAAATATTATGAAATATGATTACATATTACTTTGACGACCGGAACCATATGGGCGATTGTAAGAAATTTTATAGGGATAATTGTTCCGGTCTGCCAAGTGACATTTATCGACCCTTCAGGGTGAATTCTTGTTCCTTTTAAAGTCTGCTAATGTCATTTTAAGGTTTTGGGGGTGGAATATTACTCCAATAGAAGTACATTTAAAGACCCTTAAAAAGTTGAATATAGAACATACCGATCATGATGATTCAATGTTTGTAAGGAATAATTTGGTTCGGGCCCGCATTTATTTCAACCTGGCAATTTATATTTGTCTTCTACTAAAAGAATATTTTCTTCTCCTAGTAGATTAAGTTTATTCCTCCACTTGTTAATCTTATCTTTATTTGTATTCATTAAATTACCATGACAAATTTTCGAACTCTACTGGCATTTTTTTTTTTTTTTACTTTTTAGGTCTATTAATTTAGGCTTTCGAGGATTGTGTATATCGATTCTGGTCGAATATTTCACTTAGAGTTCGATAAATATACCTCCACGGAGAGAGAATTTTGTCTTGTAGAAAGTCATGTAGTTCTTTGTTGATATTGGTTGAAATTATACATTATTAGGAAAATTCGCCTGTCTAAAGAGCCCCCCCCCCCCCCCCATACATGATATTTTGATTTAGTCGTGAGGTTTGTTTTCCCGTAACAGAATTTACTTAATCAAATTAGTAAAGAAGAATTCACAATATATTGAAAAATATATATGCTGTTAGAAATATTGATGGAAGGACAAGATGCGGTCATATGACTGCAGTAACCTTCGAAATCTCGGGGTAGTTTTGAAACTATACCTTATAATCCTTTACATGTTCTCAGCACTCACATAACCTTTACTTTTGACGACGGTTTAAGTGCAAAAAAAATTAGGGAATTGAGAACAATTTAATTCAATTGGTGATTGTCATGACAGTCGTTTTGTTCCTGGGACAGTATAGAGTTGCTATAGGGCGTGAATTCGGCCCTTCAATTAGACAGTAGTTGTGTAGGTTGTCATACCAGGAAAAAACGCCAAAGGCGTCGTTTTAGCGAGTGAGCGAAGCCATGTGTTGTTGTACACGGGTACCATTCCTTTCCACCCCCTTCAAAGGGCAGATCTAGCCAGAGTCTCTCCTCTCTAGCCTACTAGAAATGGCCTTACACAGTTAACGTGGCCCTAATTACCAAACTTTACTCAAAACCCTTATATCATTCATCACTTTAAAGGTTATCTATCAACAAACTTAAAAGCAAAGGTTACCGAGTACTCAACACTGGCTCGCTACTCGTTTAAATACTTTGGCGTTTTTACTATTCTTTTTAGCTGGGTGCCTTTTACCCGAAATGTGTGAGTCAGGTTCAAACCACGGTCGGGATAGTTTAGTAATTTCTGGATTGTATAAAAAAAGTATAGAACATTTTTTTGGAATGCATTTTACAATTCTAGGAAAACAAAGCAGTAGGAAAGGAAATACGAGTAAAGATTGCAAGGTTACTCAATCTCACAGCGGAATTTTGGAAACCTTGAGCGTGGAGATTCGTTTACTTGGTCACATGCATGCCACTCACCGCCTGACATTCGATCAAAACATGATTGGTTCATGAACAAAAGCAATTGCGTTCAATTAAATTGTGGACATTCTCAGCCTATTTCAATTTATGTTTCTGTCGTGTAAGTTTAAACATCGTAACAGATTTTGCTGAAAATGTTTACAACACCCACAACAATTGTAGTGTCACGCATCTACGTGCCCTAATTAATCCTCATCAATTAACCAATCCCACTATAAAAATGTTTCTTTAAAAATTTCAGTGCAATCTAGTCAGCGTTCAGCCGTTCGAACTCACTCACCACTCATCATCATCATTCATACAGGAACAGAAAAAGTTTCTTGAGTTGAATGGTAAGACCAAGTGTACTCTGTTATCTGTGATAAGACGTCAGAGTCAGCCGCTGCGCTGCCCTCGTTTATAATAGGTCAAATAGAATAACCCACATCCAAGTTATTAGATGTTACTTAAATTTAGGTGGGGGTGAGGGTTGTTCTGTAGACAAAAGGTGTAATAAATTCATATTTACAAAATCTAATTCTTATGACTGTACCGAACCACCGTTTTCCAATTGAAACTTGACCGTTGACCTACACTCTAAATTAAAAGAGCGGAAAAAAACACTCAAAATCGAGTGAAATTTCGCTCTTTTTTAGCTTGTATGTGCACCACTCTATGCTGAATTGACCACCACTCCTAGAATTGAGGGAAATAATTCCACTCAATTATAGAGCGAAATTTTCACTCTGAAATAAGGGTGCTTCATCGCTAATAAAAAAGATCGAAATCACTCAAATAATAGCGATATTTGGCTTTAAAGATACTCTCTACCAGAAGCTAAAATCACTCAAAAATTTAGGACAAACTACTTAACTAAAGCAGCTGTATGAAACATTCACGGTTAATAATATGTAGATGGACGAACTGCGTTCTCTCTCCTCACTGTGGACGCCCATGAAAAGGCATGCATATATAATATGCATATTCTCTAGGGCCTACAGCACATGATATAGGCCTACACATTGAAATATTATGTTGTTTCAACTAAAACAAATGAAAACACAATAGAAACTATCGTGCATATAGAAGACAACAATGTCGACATTTACTCTTTGCTTTTCGGCGTTTTCTGCAGAAAATGCCATTTCTATTAGAAACGTTGAACACTCATCACTACACCAGTCACAAACCATTTTTTTGCTAGAAGACTTACACTCGGCAATGCGCCCGGTCACGAATTAACACACACTGACGAGTGGTATTCGACGGAGCGGGCGGGGACAGAGGACCGTTGATATAGTGAATGCCCTACCTCGTTCTTGCCATGAGTATATGAAAAGCAATACCAGTGACATTTTTGAAACGTTCGCCGGTAAAATCTCTGTCTATTAACCCCTAGACTTGGCACCGATGTCAGGAAATACAGTAGACATCACAATAAGAAAGAAGCCCATTCATCCCCTAGGCAATAAATATTAATCCGGCAATTACCCTAATCTCTTGAACAGCTTTATGCATCGCTCACTATTGACTAACATCGCCTAACTAAAGAGCCGAGTTGTCCACACGGTCACTCAGCACATTTGAGCTAAATAATGCTCACCCAATACATTGAGTGACAATTCCAGAAAAAAATTAGTGACGAACACTCAAAACGAGTGAAGTGACCATCGCTCGGCGTATTGAGTGAAACAAACCACTCAATAATTTAGGTGTAGCGCGATTTCCCAATTTTATGTGGGTAGACGATGTCAGGGGAAGTATCGAAGGCAGGCAAACGAAGCTGTATTAAACCAATCAACACTGCACCTTTGTGTATTTAATATCCCTTTATGACTGTACTCAGAACACCGGCCGTAAGTTCTCGGCAGCATACCGTACCGTTCCTTTCGAGTCTTAATCTCTTATCATGATCTACATTCTATTATATAGACGTTGTATCGAGTGGTCAGACAGAGCCTAGAGCCAGGCATTCCTATAATTTTCTTGCATTCTTTTCTTGCATTCTACGACTCTTCTCTAAATATTTTCAAGGATGGATTCAGTACCGTCTTGTGCATTACACACACAGCTATCAGATTATTTTTGTAAGATTACAACGTATACATCTTACAACATACACTCAAAAGCATTTGGATGCTTTGCTATATATTATTAAAAACACGGGAAATTGAGTTCCCCAAAAGATAGTGCGAAGCTATACTTGACGTCGAAGCATAGACGAAACTACCTTGGGGGGGGGGGGGGGGGGGGGGGGGGTGCGAAGCAAGATTTTGTCAATTGACAAAACACTGTCAAACTTCACAATTTTATAAATACTTGACGGAACCAAACCAATAAA
This sequence comes from Sweltsa coloradensis, assembly GCA_024449915.1. Taxonomy (NCBI): domain Eukaryota; kingdom Metazoa; phylum Arthropoda; class Insecta; order Plecoptera; family Chloroperlidae; genus Sweltsa; species Sweltsa coloradensis. The sequence continues at coordinate 64,370 of JAMZAV010001449.1, forward strand.
ATGTAGTAAAATACCACCATTTGCAATGTTAAACATAAAAAATCTAGGGCTATGCCGATACGCCCTAGACTCGCAGTAGCTGGGGGGGGGGGGGCAACTTTCCAGACCCCCCATTGTAACAGGATACATACTTTTCCCGAAGCGATTGTTTCATGGGCAATGTTGATAGTTCACTCCCCCCAGAAATCAAGCAATAGTTTCACCACTGCGTCAAAGAATGCAAAAAATTAAAAAATCACCTTGCGTCGATCATTTTGGTGGCTTATAAAAAAAAATTCTGGATAAAAAAAATTGAAAAATTTGTGTTAAATCACAGTTACAAGATATGATTTTTCAAACTGTCATTTTAGTGTAGTATTGTGCTATAGATCATGTGGTAAAAAATAAGGTTTTAAGAACTTCTATCATATGATAACGGCGACAAACTTTCTAAATTTCTCATCCATTGTAATCTATTTAACAAAATTTAATTCACATCTTACACATTTGTTTCTTTTCTTTATTTTCATTTACATACATAATTAGTCCGAGAGCTCGCAACATAAAGTCTCCCCTCATAGGGTACATATGGTTTTGACCTTTGGAAAGAAGCGGAAATTCAAGTCATTTTAAAAAATGCACGTCTTACAAGTCAACGTTGGGGCGTTTACCCGTCAACGCCCCCAAAGGGGGCCCCCAAAAAAAGGTAAAAATCTGCCCCTTTTAAGTATACATGATTGAAATAAGAAAAATTATAGAAAAGTTATCCCAAAAATGAAAAATCACTCGTCAGAGGGGGCTGCGATGGGCCGTTAACCCGTCACACTCCCCAAAGTGGGCCCCCAAAAGGTCAACTCTGCCCTCATAAGGGTTTACATGATTCAAACTACGTCATTTTATGGGGAAAATTTTCCCAAAAAAAACGAATATTTCTCGTCAGAACGGGCTGCGTTGGGCCGTTGACCCGTTAGATGCCCCCAAAGTTGCCCCCCCAAAAAAGGTCAAATCTGCCCCTATTAAGTATAAATGATTGAAACATAAAAAAAATATAAAAAAAGTTATCCCAAAATGAATATCACTCGTCAGACGGGCTGCGATGGGCCGTTGACCCGTCAGACCCCCCAAAAGTGGGCCCCAAAAAGGTCAACCCCTGCCCTCATAAGGTATACTGATCAAACTACGTCATTTTATAGGGAAACATTACTAGAAAAACGAATATCTTTCCCGTCAGACGGTGCTGTCTTGGGCTTTGACCCGTCAGTTTCCCCCAAAGTGGCCCCCCCCAAAAAAAGTCAAATCTTCCCTAAATAAGTATACACGATTCAAACATACGCCATGTTATTGAAAAAGTTACCAGGAAAACGAATATTCACTCGTCAGACGAGCTGCGTTGGGGCTTTGACCCGTTTTGGTAAACCCCCAAAGTGGCCCCCAAAAAGGTCAAATCTGCCCTCATAAGGTATACCATGATTTAAACATAAGCCCATTTTATAGAACTGGTTACCAGAAACGAATATCACCGTCAGAGGGGCGCGTTGGGGTTTTGCCTCGTCAAACACCCCCGAAGTGGGCCCCAAAAAAAGCCAGTGTTGACCTCATAAGGTATACATGATTGAAAAATACGGCATTTTATAGAAAATTTACCAGGGAAAAAGAATACCACTCGTCAGACTGGCTCTGTGGGGTCCTTACCCGCCACCCTCCCCCCCCAAAAAATACAGTTTAAAAATGTTTTGTCTTGAAAAATTACGAAATTATGTTTGGATTCAATCGGATTTTGGGGATAATATGTATTCATGATGTTTAAGCATATTTGGGTCATTGAGCCCTGCAACTACCATTTTTTTTTCATTTTTTTTCGGAATATCTAATCGATGAAAAATCAGGAAGACATTTTTACACTTCGTCTTATGGTTTATTATAAAATTAATAAGGTGTTGTATAGGGTATAGGTTTAGGGTGTAAACTGTAAAGAGTGTTTTAAATTTTTAATTTTTTTACAAATGAAGAGTTGTGTTTAATTTACTACTTGTTACATGATACTATACGGATTCTGCCTATTAAAGTATACGCTTAAACTGTTGCATTTTGTATAACGATACAAGAAAATCATTGACAATCAATTACCTTTATCATATAAGTAATTATATCATTTTAATCATAAGTTACGTAAATAATTAACATATATGATAACCTATTAACAATAATCTTTAATATGTGTTGAATCATGTAAATAGTTTTTATAAGTTACAAACATTGAGGGTTAGAATATATCAATTGGTATGTCTCCAGACATCAAAACTTCCATACATTCGTTATCACCGTATGTTTCAACTTTTTTATCGTAGTAATCTTCAGAAGTAATCATCATCATATCACAAGTAAGAATTTGTAATGTGTAAAAATCATACATAGTTTATATAAGTTACAAACAATAAAGGGTTAGAATATAAATAAATTGATTTGTTACAATACTTCAAATATCAAAACTTCTATCACATGCGTTATCACCGTACGCTTTTACGCTTTAACATTTTATTATTATCATATCATATCATAACATACGTAATAATCCTTTTACATGCGTTGAAACATGCAAATACTTTTCATAAGTTAAAGACAATTGAGGATTAGAATAAATAAATTGTTTTAAAAATCAAGCTGTAATCACATTTTTACATCATGTACGCTGCTTCTGGAAAAAAAATCTATGTCATCATCCTCATCGAAATCTCTCTTCTAAATCGCATTGCATAATCTCATCAACTGACAAAGGGGACAGATCATCCAGGAACCATCTTGGTCTGTATTTAATATCTCTTTTATATACATAATGGATTTTTTTTAAATTTCGTCCTATGGAACCAAATTTAACAAACGTCATAGTTGCCTATACAATAAAACCAATGTGACTAAGGGTCGAGAAAAACCCGGCTTTGGCGCAGAGGTAAAATCTTGGGTCACTTGGAAGCACTATCGTTGGTCCTATCGGGTTGTGCTTTTTTACTAAAATGATAAGAAAGAATTGTTAATAAGGGGTTTTCTTGGCACATTTTCTAAATATTGCTCACTTTTCTTACTAACTGACCGTAAATTTTGACACCAAACTGTTAATTTGTAGTAATTTACTAATTTTTTTGTAGGAGACAAATATTTGAAAACTCAAAATGTGCTTTGATAGCGACAAAACGCTCATCCTTTCTGAACAGCCTCCCCAAAAATGCAGATTTTTGGATGAAAATTTAAGGTAAAAATCGGTTATGTTCTGTATGTGAAAATTTGCTTGATTTGAACGATCAAGCGTGTTTGTTAAAGGGCATTTATCATTGTAAAAAAAGATAGCCCGAGCTTGGCAAACAGTCTTAAGGGAGATTGGACATCTTTTTTGGGGGCCCAACTTTGGAGAAGTCAAAAGCTCCAACGCAGCTCGTCTGACGAAGTGATATTCGTTTTCCTGGTAACTTTTTCTATAAATGGCGTATGTTTGAATCATGTATACCTTATGAAGGCAATTTGACTTTTTTTGGGGGGGGCCCACTTTTGGTTTTACCTAACGGGCCAAACCCCAACGCAGCACGTCTGACGAGTGGGTATTCGTTTTCCCTGGTAACTTTTTCTATAAAAATGACGTATGTTTGAATCAGTATACCTTATGAAGGCAGAGTTTTACCTTTTTTGGGGCCCACTTTGGGGGCGTCTGACGGGTCCCAAAGGCCCATCTCACCCGTCTGACGAGTGATATTCATTTTTGGGCTAACTTCTTCTATAATTTTTCTTATGTTTCAATCATGTATACTTAATAAGGGCAATTGACCTTCTTTTGGGGGGGCCCCTTTGGGGGCATCTGACGGGTCAACGGCCCAAAGCAGCCCGTCTGGGCGAGTGATATTCGTTTTTCTGGGATTTTCCCTATAAAATGACGTATGTTTGAATCATGGGACACCTTATGAAGGCAGAGTTGACCTTTTTTGGGGCCCCCTTTGGGGGCCGTCTGACGGTCAACGGCCCAAACGCAGCCCGTCTGACGAGTGATATTCATTTTTGGGGCTATCATCTTCTATATTTTTTTATGTTTCAATCATGTAAACTTAATAAGGGCAGATGTACCTTTTTTTTTTTGGGGGGGCCCCTTTGGGGGGTCTGACGGGGTCAACGGCCCAACGCAGCACGTCTGACGGGTGATATTCGTTTTTCTAGTAATTTTCCCTTTTAAAATGACGTATGTTTGAATCAGTATACCTTATGAGGGCAAGTTTTACCTTTTTTGGGGCCCACTTTGGGGGCGTCCCGGACGGGTCAACGGCCCATCGCAGCCCGTCTGACGAGTGATATTTTTATTTTTAAGGCTAACTTTTTCTTTAAATTTTTTTTATGTTTTAATCATGTTTACTTAATAGGGGCAGATTTTTAAACCCTTTTTTTGGGGCCCACTTTGGGGGCGTCTGACGGGTAAACGCCCCCAACGTTGACTTGTAAGACGTGCATTTTTGAAAATGACTTGAAGTTCCGCTTCTATTCCAATGGTCAACCATATGTACCCTATGAGGGGAGACTTTATGTTGCGAGCTCTCGGTCTATAACTTTTATTTTGCTATTACTTTCTTCATCATCAATTTATTTTGTTATTTATACACTTAGAAAACAATCTAATCATCAAACATACCTGCATTCACTCTTCTCATTTCCTTTCATTCACAGGCGGCGCAATATGACCTAACCGGTTGAAGCGCCCTAGTTTCTCACGTCGTCGTCGTCGAGTTAATTTGAAATATGCATATGCATATGTGTTTTTTCCACTACAATGTACAGCAAAATTAACATGAACATCATATGCAAATAACCATATGAATAGTTGCCTTTAAGCCTGCAACGTAGCATCAAAGTAAGGTAAACGAGGCGGTAAAAATGACCATAATTAAACACGTAAATTTAAGCCTACATGTAGGCCTAACTTTCAATGACCGTAGTGCTAATTATGTCACTACATGCATATGTGTTTTTACCCGTGAATCATACAATAAATCTAAGTTGAATAGACGTGTGAATTTTACCCTACATGTTGAGGAGTTTAAAAGTCTACAATGTAGGGTACATTTAAGTTTAACGCTCTACTAAATATCACACTACATGTAGGGTATTATAAGGCCGACAGTGTAGGGCAGATTAAATGTGAACGTCGGTGAAAACATACACCTTCAGGGACAGAATTTTAAATCCTACAAGGAAGCGGTCAATTTATTATGACTTTGCATAAATTAACTTGAACATTTCAATTAATATTCACTGTACACTGCAGCAATTTATTGAGTAAGGTATACTTTAGGTGAAAACCATATTTACGTATACTGTTGTTGGAGAAGTAAGTCTCCGATGCACGGGTTATTATAAAGATTTTTCTTACAGTGTTATATATATATATGTGTGTGTGTGTTATATCGCAGACTTTCACGGATTGAATATGCAGACATTGTATTTTCGGGTAGTCCGTGTGGTTTTATTATTAGTTCCAAAGTTTCGGGCAGTTCTCCCTGCCCATCTTCAAGGAAATTTAAAACATAAAACAATATCAAAACAAACAAAACCTTACTTCTTAACAAACACTGCAACTGGATTTATGGATTTTAGGCCGTCCACCTCCGACAACAAGAGTTGACAAGAGGAAGAAAACACAACAAGAACCCCTTGAGCCATCTACTCGTACGCTGAGGTCATCTTAAAAGTAATAGAGTGTGTTGATGTCTTCACAGTTTTTAAAATATCTGGATGTTCATAATATGTTGTCATTAGTACCTATGTTTTCTAAGCTTTTTGGTTTTGTCTTTGTATCCAGTTGCAGTGTTTGTTAAGAAGTAAGGTTTTGTTTGTTTTGATATTGTGTTATGTTTTAAATTTCCTTGAAGATGGGCAGGGAGAACTGCCCGAAACGTTGGAACTAATAATAAAACCACACGGACTACCCGAAAATACAATGTCTGCATATATATATATATATATATATATATATATATATATATGTTACCATCTTTAAAAAATTAAATTTACTTCTTTCGGTTTACCACGTATATTGTATATTTAATCTGACGTTTCGATTTGATTTCACCAATCTTTGTCAAAGACAGTAAAGCCACTCAAGTAAAAACCAAAATACAAAAACACTTCAAGAGGGAACGAAAACAAAAACACAATAATAACACAATTATAAGGGATTATAAGGGAAGCAATAGAAATTGAGAAGAGGCCTCATAGTTTAAACAAAAGGGATGATGGAAAACGCCTACCTCAGGCATGGAAGTCCATCATAAACCTTTGCCATAAACCAAGAACATCAACGCATACTCCGAAAAACTTTGCTAAATGCTCCCGAAACCATGATACCTGCTGTAAGTCTATGACCCGTAACAAGAAGTCAGACTAACCCTACTGGTCAAAATATTCACAAAACCGTGTTACCTTCCACAAGTCAAGGCCCAAGGACAAGAAGTCAAGCAAGAAATCATCCCACAAGTTCTGGTCAAGCAGACTACTTCATCTAATCAATAACATGACATGTTTTTCTAAACTCTTTCCACATGTTATAATAGGCCTATTCCTGTTAGTTAACTTCTTTGCATTGCCTTGTTTATTATGTTTGTTTTGTGTTATTATTGTGTTTTTGTTTTCGTTCCCTCTTGAAGTGTTTTTGTATTTTGGTTTTTACTCGAGTGGCTTTACTGTCATTGACAAAGATTGGTGAAATCCAATCGAAACGTCAGATCAAATAAACAATATACGTGGTAAACCGAAAGAAGTAAATTTAATTATTTAAAGATGGTAACACATACAAATAACCACGAAAACCTCAGAAATTCTATATATATATATATATATATATATATATATATATATTAATGTAATCGGTTTTTCGGTTTCAATGCCACGTATATTTTCATTGGGCCGACGTTTCGATGAGATTTCACCCATCATCCTCAGAGCCAATACAACTTTAAATATAAAAAACGAAAACTACATTTCATTGATAAATACAGAACAAAACTGGAGAGAAAAAACAATAAAAGTCAACAAAAGAAATCACTGCACACATGACGAATTAATACCATTCAATGAAAGCATTGCAAAGCTTGTGTTGCAAAGAAACAAGAAAGTCACTACATGTCCATCTTTACGTTTTTCGTCATGGATCTTGTCACTCTGACCGTCGATTCATTTACTTGTAGATCATCTTTCATTGAATGGTATTAATTCGTCATGTGTGCAGTGATTTCTTTTGTTGGCTTTTATTGTTTTTTCTCTCCAGTTTTGTTCTGTATTTATCAATGTAATGTAGTTTTCGTTTTTTATATTTAAAGTTGTATTGGCCCTGAGGATGATGGGTGAAATAAAAACTCGAAACGTCGGCCAAATGAAAATATACGTGGCATTGAAACCGAAAAACCGATTACATTAATACATATCGGCCACGAAAACCTTCAAAAACAAAAAAAAAATATATATATACGTATATATATATGAAAATATATGTTTTGAGGTAAAACTGCGTGTGATGATTTATAATAAAATAATATTTTATTACCGACGTTTCACTAGGGTTTCACCTAGCTTTATCAAGGTTATAAAACAAAAACAAAATGGAATAACAAAGTACAAGATGACAATAATTAAAACACAGCCATCTAGGAAAACAGATCTAGATGACTAGACAGAGAGTTGAGAGAGAGCCTCCAGATGTTAGCGGTGTATGTTATCTCCTACTTCTTGTCACGGGACCTTCCCGGAGTTGGTCTAATGGACGAGTTTCATTCTCAGATGGTGGTGGAGCATCAGCCTGCAATAGTCTAGTATGTCCACTTCTCGTTATACGAACACCCTGGAGAACTGGATGATATTCATTAATATTTGGTGGCGGAGCATCGTCCTGCAGCGGTCTAAGATGGGCATGTCTACTTCTGGTCACAGGACCTTCCAGGAGTAGGCCTTCATATATATATATATGTGTGTGTGTGTGTGTGTAATAGTTAAATATCTTGATTTTGTGATTTTTTTTTGTTTTTGAACCAAAAGATCAACTTTAAAGTAAAAATTTCTTCTAACTAATGATAACACAGTGTTAACAAAAGAGCTGGTAACTATAATTTACTATCAATTTTCAATTTTCAATAATAGTAATTACAATATATTTTAGACAAATTAACAAATTTTCTTAACTTAAAAAGTTACAGAAACATGTTGTGTGACGTAGCAAAATGCATCATTTTACTAGTTTATATCACTTGTGGACATTGGAATTTCAAAAAATAAATAACATTATTGTAACTAGGAAAACGCTTAAGTCCCGCCGCGTTGATGGATGAGCTTTTTAAAGTTTTTAATTTGCGTGGGATATCTTTACTTTTGCAAGTGCTTTGTTTTGCTGCCTACGCATTGTAGGTGATTGTTGTCAAGTTTCTATTGTTTCTTGTCAATTGGTATTATTTACCGTAAAAAATTTATATTAAAAGCTCTATTTCTATGAATTCTGGCTAACTTTTTCAACTATTTTTTTCAAAAGGTACTAAATAACCATAACCTTAATGTCCATGTATAATATGAACGTTGTAGGCCCACCCGTTTGTTCAGAAATGGCCCAAATGCCACGAAAATATCCCACAAAAAAACAAAAAACTTATATTTAAAGCTTTATTTCTTTAGATTCTGGCTTACTTTTTCAACTTTTTCTTTCAGAAAACAATACATCACCATTACCTTAATGTCCATGTGAAATATTAACGTTGTAGCCCCACCCGTTTGGTCAGAATCGGCCCAAATGTCACGAAAATATCGCACTAAAAATCGGAAAAAATCGTAAAAGTACGATATTCATGAGAAATATTTCTTAGATTGTACCCAAAAACGTAGCAAGTCTAAGTTCAGAGATTTCGAAGGTCCTGTCAAATTTTCATCGTGATCGCATATGCCGTTTGCCCGGTAGAGAGCAAACAAACAGACAGAAAAACAAACAAAAAAACAAAAAAACAAAAAAACACCCGAGCTAAATTTTTTGGGGGGTCGGTGAAATTGAAGTCTTCGCTTTACTCATCCAATTAGTGGCATTATTTTCAAATAACTTTTCTTGGATGACATAAAAATCGAATTGTAAAAGAAAAAAAGGGTTTCTTCAGTAAATAGCCAAAGTTTTGTATTAAGTCTTCTTAAATAGCACCAGGACATTCTCTCTCAAATAGTTTACTCCAAACACCTACAATTTACAGGCATATACTACAGGCTAAAAAAAATGTTTAGAACTAGCAGAAATGTTAGCAGGCGGGTTTTAGACGAAGCAGTAGGTCATGAGACATTAGAAGGTCAGGTGGCATATTTACAGGAACATAAGTCCTACTGTATAGGTTATCAAGTCACATGATGACATGAATATGTCATGTGGTCATAAGAGAAGAATCCCAGTTTATCCCCTAAAGAGCGTCAAGAATTGTTCAGGTTTTTAAAAGGCAAACATATTCAAGAATCATGTTTCACATAACTTTCTTGAAGGAACTCAAAAGATTTTTTTAACCATTTACTATGTACGGTAATGAGATAGTTAATAATTTTCATGCCCAGCAAACCCTGCTGACCTGCTGACCACCGTGGAACTTGCCGCCGAAGTACACCTGCTGCCAAGACCCACCACTGCAGCAAACCCGTTAGCAACAGCGGGCCCTTCCGATGAGGTGGACTTGGCGAAGAGGACCACCACGTCAACCAACCCAGGAGCACCCAGTCCACAGGATGCTAATTTTAAGCTTAATCTTGAATCTAAGTCCAGCCACATCCCCAAAGAGAACACAAAAGCAAAACCAAAGAGAAGAATACAACCACCCAGGTTATCGAAGACCAAACATAAAACTACTAGGAAAACGCTTAAGTCCCGCCGCGTTGTTGGATGAGCGTAATTGGTGCATTGAGCTGCCATGTGTTGTGTTATGAGGATTTTCTGTTGTTCTGTGACAAAATTATTACAAAGTCGAATAATTTTTTTAAATTAAATTAAATTAAATAAAAAATTGACTTTATTTTTTAATTTTTTTTATGAATCGTAATTTTAAAAAAGGAAAAAATCGTAAAATTGCGATTTTCATAAGAAATAATTATTCGATTGTGCTCAAATTTTACAAGAATATATTAATTCATAAAATTAAGGTTCTGTGAAAAATTCATTACAATAGGATAAAGCATGTAGGTGTTATAAGTCAAAGACTTGTTTAAAAAAAGGAAAAACATGTAAAATTTCGATTTTCATGAGAAATAATTTTTCGATTGCGCTCAAATTTCACACGAGTATCTTAATTCATAAAATAAAGGTTTTGTGAAAAAATCATTAAAATCGAATGAAGCATGTAGGTGTTATAAGTCGAAGAAATATTTTAAAAATTGAAAAAATTCGTAAAATGGCGATTTTCATGAGAAATAATTTTCCGATTGCGCTCAAAAACGTGGCAGTTCTAAGTTCAGAGATTTCGAAGGTCTCCATAAAATTTCATCGCAATCAGAGTATCGGTTTAGCCGGAATCGTGTTAACAAACAGACAAAAATACAGAAAGAAAGAAAGAAAGAAAGAAAGAAAGAAAGAAAGAAAAAAAAAAACATTCCGGATTTTTTTCTCCAGTGTAGTGAAATGGAATCTTCGCTTCGCTCGCTACGCTCGCTACGCTCATCCAATAAGCATACTAGACAACACCAACCTAGACGAGAAGACAGACAGTGCAGTCACTGACCAAGACGACACAGAATGCTCCGACTCTGACTATGACTTTAAAGGTTTTGATACAAAACCAGACCTAACATGGCGAGAACTCAAACAACTAACCCACCCTTTATACCCTTTTTGGACACTTCAACACATACCAAACACTCCGTAGGCCTAAACATAACCCCTAATCCCAAACCAAATAATCCTACACACATACCTAAAGTAAATAAAGTTTTAAACCCTAAAAAAGTAATAAGTAGGCCTAATAATAAAAATAGAGATATAAATAAATTAACGATTCTACATCAAAATATCTCGAACAAAACAGTAAATCTAGATTCCCTGATAAATGAAAAAGAAAGTGAAGGACCTAATATCGACATTATCTGTATAACGGAACACTGGCAAAGAGATTTTGAAATATCACAAGTAAATGTAGACAACTTCAAATTAGTAACAGCCTTTAGCAGAAATACCCATAGACATGGAGGAGTGGCAATATTTGTAAAGGAAGACAAATTGAAGCATGTAAAAGAAAGAACAAACATTATTAAATTCAGTAGCGAAAAAGATATAGAAATAAGTGGAATAGAAATAAAACTCAGACACAAGATTAATAACATAGTAGTCATAACACTATATCGTACACCTAATGGAAACATCGATACTTTCATCGAAAAACTAGAAACCATCCTTATTCAAATATCTAAAGAAAACAAAGACATAGTCATCCTAGGGGATTTCAATATAGACTTCCTTAAAGACTCATCAAAAAAGGAAAATCTAATCAATCTACTAGACTCCTTCAAACTAAAGTCAACAATAACTACCCCAACCAGATTTGATACTTATTACAACACTTCATTACAAATAGACAATATCTTTACAAACACAATTTAAATACAATACAAAGGTTATTCTCAGTGGAATCTCAGATCATGCTGCACAAATAGTCACAATAAACTGTAAATTAAATAACCCAGTAAAAAAAATTTTCTATAAAAGAATTTTTAAAGACCCCAATATAGGCTATGCATCTTCAATAAACAACTCGCAAAAGAAAACTGGACAGATCTAACATTAAGTTCTGTAAATGAAATGTATGAACTATTTATAAACAAGTTCAATCTACATTTTCATAAACACTTTCCTCTAAGAAAAATCACTGTAAAACATAAATTGGAAAAATATTCCTGGTTGACACAGGGACTAAAAATATCTCGCAATAACGTAAAAAGCCTCTATCAAATGACATTACATTTCTATGAAAGCTCGTTCATTAAAAGTTATTACCGAACATATAAACAAATCTACAAGAAAACATTGAAATTATCAAAAATAAAATACTATGAAGGTCAAATAGAGCACAGTGAAAACAGATCTAAAAAGGTATGGGAAATAGTAAATGATCAGTTGAGCCGCAAACCACCACCCAAAACAAACAACAGCATCAAAATAGAAACACATGAAGGAATTACCGACAAACCACGAATTGTAGCACAGTGTTTTGTCGATTACTTTACAAACATAGCAAGTAAACTCACCTAAGACATAAACCTGAACCTCCAAAATGAAACATTCATGGACCATCTAATTAAATCTCAAAAGAATCAATCAGGATCAATATTCATGATAGATACAAATGAAAAAGAAATATTAGAAATTGTTAAAAGCCTAAAAAACAAAATGTCTACTGGCTACAATGAAATACCAATGGTCTTGGTAAAAAAATGCATTCCATTTATAGCAGAACCCCTTAAAATAATTTTTAATGAATGCTTACAGTCTGGATCTTTCCCCGATAAACTTAAAATCGCAAAAATAATCCCTCTTTATAAAAAAGGTGATCAAACAAAAATGGATAATTATAGATCAATATCCCTCCTTCTGGCTTTTTCTAAGATTTTTGAAAAACTTATTCATATAAGAATTTCCAAATACTTTGAGAAAAAACAACTTTTTTCAGACAGCCAAAATGGGTTTAGAAAAAACAAATCAACCTGCACAACAATAAATAGGTATATGGTAAAACTTGTAAATGCTCTAGAAAGGAAAAATCATGTAATTGGAATATTTTACGACCTATCTAAGGCATTTGATTGTATTGATCATAAAATTCTTCTAGATAAACTACATTATTATGGTATACGTGGGATCACATTAGAACTTATAAAATCATATTTGGGTAACAGATACCAATATGTAGAAGTTAAAACGTACGACACCAAGGGTAATTAAATTAAAACCGCATCCCTTAGTCTACTAAACAGATGTGGTGTTCCTCAAGGATCCATAGTAGGTCCACTATTCTTTAATATTTTCATTAATGATCTTCCTTTTTTGTATTGACGACATTGAACTTTTCGCAGACGATGCTACTTCTTTAATTCAGGCACCGTCTAGGGATGAATTAATTATAAAAGCAACAGAGAAGACAACGTCATGCATAAACTGGTTTACGAGTAATAAATTAATCCCAAACTCTTCTAAAACTAAATTAATTCACTTTCACTCAATACAAAAATCAAGACACTTACAACCGATTAATGAAATAACAATTCAACCACATAAAAATATCACCCACACAATCTCAAGGGTGCATGACATTAAATTTTTAGGCATTTTTATGGATGAATCCTTAACATTGAATAAACATATAACCGTTCTGACAGGCAAATTAAACTCAGCCTGCTATTCTATTAGACAAATAAGAAATTCAACAAATGTAAGTACATCAAAACTAGTTTATTTTGCACTCTTTGAAAGTCTAATAAGATACGGGACTGAATTCTGGGGACATTCATCACACCATGACAAAGTATTCAAAATTCAAAAACGTGCAATTAGAAATATTACAAAGGCGCACCCGAGAACACATGCACAACCTTTGTTTCAAAATCTAAAAATACTTACCTTATACTGCATATACATCCTTAAATCAGTCCTATTTGTTAAACAAAACTTTCAGTCACTAGAAAAAAATTATGAAACTCATTCACACCAAGCACGGCAACAAAATGACATCCATACAGACCACCATAATAGTAAACTAGCTCAACTTAATTCTAACTATATACAAATTAAATTATTTAATAAACTCCCGAAAGAAATTAAAATAATTACATCCATAAATAGTTTCAAAAATAAAGTAGAGAATCTCCTACTAGACAAAGCATACTATTCTCTAGGTGCATATTTGGAAGATAATAGTATCTAAACACTTGTGAGCACAACATCAAATCCTCATGAATGTGATTATGTAATAGCCTAGTGTAAGACTAACGTTATTCATTATTCTATAGGTGCGTTACTACCCTGGTGAAAATTCTTGTCAAGATCTTGTAAGATCTTGCAAGATCTTGTAAGATCTTGCAAGATCTTGACAAGAACTTGTATTAAGTAAGATCTTGCCAAGAACTTGTGTTAATAAGATCTTGTCAAGATCTTCCAAGATCTTGCATTGAAATAAGATCTTGTTTATTTCTTGCCAAGATCTTGCATTGAAATAAGATCTTGTTTGTTTCTTGCCAAGATCTTGCCAAGATTCTTGACAAGAATATTCTTGGCAAGCAAGACCTTGGCAAGATTCTTAACAAGAATATTCTTGGCAAGATCTTGGTTAGAAACAAGATATAAACAAGATCTTGTCAAAATCTGCCACCTGGTGTTAGCATCTTGAACCTCGTCAGTCATTACTAACAGTTACATCAAACAAGCCATGCAAGCCTGCATTTGTGCTGTCTCACTGTTTCAGTTTATTTAGAACTAGAGTAGACAGTTGATAATAGACCTGGTCTACATCGTAAGCAAAGGCCACATACACATTTAAAGCATCATTCACAATCAGTTCTAAGTCGTAAGGCGCAAGACCTAAGGCGTAATAATTTGTATTGCCGAGTATGTATTTCAATCAGAACGTTCACAGCACGTCCCAAGTCGCAAGGCGTATGGTTTATGTCGTAACGAATTGCCCAAAATCCAATTCTTGCGACGGTTTCTTACAACGAGCCAATCACGAACAAGGAAACTCCACAGCTGACTGTACGCGCATGCGCAATACACAGGAGCAATGAAAAATGGTATGGTTGTTGTAAACGCCTAGCATTTCTTACGACTTACGCCTTACGCCTTAGACCTTGCGCCTTACGACTTAGAACTGATTGTGAATGATGCTTTAATAGCTACAGATAGTTGCCATGTCTTGTACAGACCTCACACTATGAGAGTATTTACAACCACTACTGTAGCCTAGGTAGTAGGCTTAGATGACAGTTGACTAAAAGTATTGTGCCTTGCACTATAGGCTAGGCCTGTGTTTGCCCTAGCCTGCAGGCAAGCCTACTTGCTTTGGTTCTTGTTCACAGGGCCTAGATTAACAAGCCACGGATAAATATCTAATAAGGTGGGCACTAGGCCTAGGCTTGTGTTTGCCCTAGGCCCTAGCCTGCAGGCAAGCCTACTTGCTTTATGTTCTTGTTCACAGGAGGCCAAGTCTTGAGACCACTCGTTTCGAGTCGAGAAGTGAGTCGAGTCGCTCATTCTATGTCACCGGTGACTTGGGGTAAACGATAATCGGTAGTCTTGGGACCATTTTCACGGCTTGAGGCTCCGCCCCCAACAATCCCATAGTGACCAATAGAAAACTTTGTTACAAAATAAAATCGATCAAAATCACAGCTAGTTAGATTGAAATAATCGATCTCTTTATTATGAAAGCTGTGCTATTTTGTTTTTGTATTGTTGTTTTGTTGTTGTTTTTGAAAGGTAGGCCTAGATATCCAATGTCAGATAATTTTTTAAATGTACATATTTAATTTAAACTTGGTGTTTGATCAATTTGGAAAGGGGTGATGCATGTCTTAATACGGGTACGTTAATTTGCCGGTTGGTTGCTAGCTCACCGTGTTACATCTATTATTGCATTTACAACGTTCAACTAGATTGATATGTCACAATTTATAACTACCAAATCAATAACCAACTGTTTTGATCGTCTCAAATCGACAAAGTTCACAAGTCACCACCAAATATCTCGTAGTTTGAAACGTGAAAAAACATTCGTTCCAAGTCACCGTGCGACTCGTGAACTTGTCCCCAAGACTACCGATTTGGCGATTTTGAGCGACTTGGAGGAATTTCTCGACTCAGAACGTGTGTGAGTTGAAACGAGTGGTTTCAAGACTTGGCTTCCAGGGCCTAGATTAACAAGCCACGGATAAACATCTAATAAGGTGGGCACAAGGCCTAGGCCTGTGTTTGCCCTAGGCCCTAGCCTAGATTAACAAGCCACGGATAAACATCTAATAAGGTGGCAAAGTGTGTATCGAAATTGCATCAAGTAGGCATACCGGTACCGCATTAGACCAACCACAATCTTGTCAAGATTATACAAGATCTTGGCAAGATCTTGGCAAGATCTTGACAAGTTTTTGTATAATCTTGGCAAGATCTTGGCAAGAAAAATACAAGATCTTACAATACAATCTTGCCAAGATCTTGTCAAGATCTTGCCAAGATTTTTCACCAGGGTAGGCCTACTTGGATGATAATATAGTAGCAAAATATTTGTGAGCACATCAAATCAAAATCCTAATATGAAGGTCATTACGTATATCCAGACCTGGGTAGTAACGTAACGAAAGTAACGCGTTACTGTAACGAAATTACTTTTTTCAGTAACGAGACAGTAATTTAATTACAATTTTCTCAATGTAACGGAAGTGTAATTTCACTACTTTTATCATTGTAATTTGGCGATAGTAACGCGTTACTTTTGCCGCGCGGCCCGCGCCTTTGTGTATCAAATATCAGTCACTGGGCCAGTGCGCCTGCTGCCTTTCTACGTATCGCCCGCTTGAACAATGTGCATGTGCATGCAGCATTTCCGACATTTAGTAGGTCTGATCGAGAGATTTCGAGCCCCGAGTTTTTATTTCAGAACCTAGCCATGTTTACTTTTGGTACTTCCGCCTTATAACAAGCGCCGTTGACGACTGAGACGACGTAATTATCTACTTGACATCAAACATTCAAGTCTGTGTCAAATAAATCGATAGTCGAATTGTTACTCTTGTAGTGTAGTTACAACATTTTGCCGATGCGATAGATGTTACCCGCGTAATAAATAATTGACTATACATCTATATGTTGATATAGATCTACAATATCTCTGTGATAGGCCTCCGCTGGTTTTAAAGTGTGGGCGTGGATAACACCCTGTCTGAGACCCGCCATCAGCAGACAAAGCACTTGCGTCATACTCGTCCGCACGTCAGATACATTTTAAATTAAAAAGTAATTTTTGAAAGTAATTTCACTACTTTTTTTCATAAAAAATAATGTAATTTCATTACTTTTTTGGAAAAGTAACTAAATAGTAATTTAGTTACATTTTGGCTGAAGTAATGAGTAATGTAATTTCATTACTTTTCAAAAGTAGGTAACTTACCCAGGTCTGCGTATATCAATTAAATATGTAGGCCTAGGCCTACGCCTAATATTAACATTATTCATTATTCATTATTCATCATTCATCAATCATCAATTCATCATGTATCCTGTGTATTTTACATATCATTATTATTGTACTAAACCTACCTATATTATATTACCCAATACTATAATTGTGTATTCATCATATTATCATTATTATTGAATATAGGCCTATATTCTAATGACTACTTATCACTATTACTGTATAGGCCTGTATTCTATTACTTCATACCATTATTATTGTGTAATCACACATCATTATTATTGTGCGCACACATATTCTACTACCGGTACTTTGTACTATAATTATTTAATAATTAATCTATATTCTATCTTAGTCTACCTGATTGTTACAGGTTAAAATTGAGTCTTATTAAATATATGCATTATGTAGGCCCCTATTTATCTATGGCAACATCAATAAAACTATCTATAGGGACTAGCAGTGTTGGGGAAGGAACTTTTAAAAAGAACGCGTTATCGTGAACGCGTTCTTTTTTCGGGAACTTTTCAGTGAACTTACTCTTTTTTTAAATGAATGAACTTGAACTTTTAAAAGTTCTTTTCGAGTAGGCCTACCAACGATTCAGTTTTAGAAAGTTCATCTAAAAGTTCTTTCCGTGCGTCGGGCAGTGCCGCCGACTCGCCGCCGTCGACGCTTAAAAACAATAACAAATCGTTGTTCCATCGTAGGCCCAGGGGCGGATTTAACGGGCAGCGAGGTCAACGGATGCTGACCGGGCCCCGGCAGTGCCGGGCCCCCTTTGAACAAGTTCAAAAATTATTTTTAAGTGCACCACTCACTTTCAACCCCCTTCTTTCAACTAATAAATAATAAATTCTTGAAACTAACTAAAAGTCCTTTGCATGGTCCAGATATGGAGGTATTGATATAAGTTTATGCTTGTTTGTTAAAAGCCCCAAAAATATTTAGAGTAGCGGCGCTCAACACACAATAGTCAATACGTCTGGTATCCACCATGATCATAAATGCCAATCACTTGTATATTGTGCCGAAACATCTGACACTGCAGATGGATTTCGGTAGTCAGTTGGTTTCTATCTCTGGTGCAGTCTAGTTAGCATATCGTTCGTGTTATTTGTGTGATTAACGTGATTGTGATGTGCGCGTGTGCGTGTCTTGTAGTACAAAAGTGAAAAATGAGTGAAAAACAAAAATATATATACACAAGACGGGGAGTCAAAAGAGAACAGGTAAAGAACGCGCTCTTTTATTACAAGCTGGTAATAACCCAAAACAAAGAAAACTTAGTTTTTGTAGCTGTGGTGAGTAGATAATCAAAATTTTCAAATTTATTTAGTTCTAAATGTATTCTTATCAATGCAAATTGTGCTTTATATTTTATGGTATCTTCTGCTTCAAATTCACCTTAAAACGCGTTTCAAGCCAGGGTCATTCTCCACTAACTGGCAGGTTGCGGACGGGACATTTAGAAACTTATAATATTCATTAAAGTGTGACAAATATCCTAAACATAAGTGTCAATATACTTTTTCTAATGTTCAGACACCCCTAAAGCTGAAAATTAGGATGATAATTAGGATAAAAAAACATTGATGGGTTTAAAAAAATGATTTGCATGGGATGCGGACGGGACGCACAAAGTTCATGTTTTTAAATCAACATTATTCCAGATCAAAATTCTCTGAAATGATTAAACTTTTTTTTAGTCTGTTTGGATATTTGCTAAACATAACTCTTCACAAACAACATACTGAAGATTGGAAATTAAATCAATAAGTTTAAGACCTAGGCCTATGTGGAATTAATCAAATTTTGTTGTGAGATGCGGACGGGACAATGCGGACGGGACAGTTTTTATCTCTATACTAAAATATGTAATGTTAATTATTTACTTAATTAATAAATATGGTCCAAAACCAAATTCGCTGTACTATAACTTCTCATTTTATTGATAACCCACTGTATTTTTGATACAATCTCTTTGCTGTAGCCAAAGTATCGTGCTTGACGATCAATCGGTGGAGGATCTCCTGGCAGTGTAGCGAGATATGCTGTATTCTTAATCTTTTCAAATTGTGGGTTGTCCATTGCAATAAATTTATTTTTTGTCATTGACGCTGGCTTGAACATGTATTTAACCATAATGCTATCTCCCACAATTTCAATGACTTGGCTTGGCCACCATTGGTCGTCGTAAAGTAGGCCTACGGCAATCCAGGTTCCTTCAGAAAGTTCCCCGGATACCCTATGTGGGGGGTGTCTGTCTACCCCAACGTCTTCCCATCTGATTCTTCATCTCATTGTGATTGAAGAAGCTGATGCTGATTTTTGGTCTGGGGACCAGAAAATGGAGAGTTATTTGAGCATTGGATTGATAAAGGACCGATTGGTTGTAGTCCTTCATTTACCAGACTAGACATGGGTTAACCACTCTCCGGAAAGCGGGCAAGTAGCAACATAGGCCTATGTCATTCAATTCACAAAACCCCAAGGAAGAATAGTCCACTTGTTGCTAATGATCTAGATTCAGCGTTTTGGCGTCGCGACGCTTTAAAGATGGCCGACGCCGTTTTTTTATACACGCGCATCGGAAGAAGAAACGGCATGTATCAAAAAATCTGTTTGTCCGATTTGGCTGAAATTAATTTTATTCTCTTCACAATAAAATTGCCAGTATGTCTGTACAATATAAACTTAATATTCAATGCATTTTATATGTGTTCAAATACAATATGTACATCAAAATCATTTATTTTTTACTTTGTAGTCTTTTCGATTGGTACCAGAGGTATATAAATTCAAATAATTTTTGGATGTACATTTAAATATTTATAGCTGGTTGCGCATCCAACATGGCTAATCTCCTTGGAACTTTTTAGAAAAATATTTCACATATTTTTAATACAAATAATATTAATTTATATTGTCGATAATGCGTTGGGCATGCCAACTATAATTATCATTATTTTAAATTTTAGCGAGTTAGTATCAAACTATCTAAATTTCTATTTTATTTAGCATAATAATGATTTAAGATTTTAGCGGTTTAGCATTATTTAGATAATGTTGTTTCAGGGGGTAGCATTTTTGCGTGTTTGTTTTTTTTGTCAGATACATGGGGCTTTATACAGATAATGTATGACAGAAGGCGAGCGAAGCAAAGACTCTAATTTCACAGACCACCCAAAAAATAAGCTCTTTTTCTGTTTGTTTGCGCTCTACCGGGCAATCGGCATAATATGCGATCTTGATGACAATTGGAGGAAACCTTCGAAATTTCTTAACTTAACCCTGCCACGTTTTTGGGTACAGCCGAAGAAACATTTCTCATGAATATTGTACTTTTACGATTTTTTTCGATTATTAATGCGATATTTTTGTGATATTTGGCCCGCGGCCGGGCAAACGGCTACTCCGATCTTGATGAAACTTCATGCGAAAGTTTGAAATCATTAAAATTATATATTTTATGATTTTAGGGATATTTGAAGAAATATTTGTCGTAGAAATCATATACGTACTTTAACGATTTTCCCCCGATTTGAATACAATATTTTCGTGTTATTTAGGCCGATTCTGACCAAACGGGTGGGGCTACAACGTTCATATTTTACATGTGCATTAAGATTAGGATGATCTACTGCCTTTTGAAAGAAAAAGTTGAACAAGTAGGACAAAATTCATAGAAATAAATGTTTTAATATAAGCCTTTTACAGGTGTATAACAAAGTACTAATATCAAGTAACTATAGAAACTTGACAATAATCACCTATACTTACAAGAAGCAAGTCTTTGGGCCTCCAGATATTTTTCATTCTATTGTTAATTAGTATTACCATAGCAACTAATAATACTTTATAAAAATTATCCTCATTTAACGAAAATGATTTTGCAATGGGACTTAAAAAAGTAAAGAGATCTTCTGGAGGAGAGATAGTTGGGTTCTGTTCAAATGCAAGATGCGAAATTCCTGCTTGATAGTTCGCTTTTCTGATGTGCTCATAAAGCGTGTTATGACATGGTGGAATACTTTGGGATTCTATGTGACCCTAATTTGCAGAAAAAAAATAGTATATTAGTAAGTTTTTATCTCCAATATTCTTTCTTTCGTACAGTTGACACACAAAACCTCCCGTTTCTCGCATTGTTCAGGGTTGTATTTTAAAGTCCAGCCCTAGCTGTGCCATTATGTTTTATGCCGAGATTGATCGACTAATAAGTTTAGTAGCAGAACTCTTTCCCTTACCAGCGAACGCACTTACTGTATCGCAACCAGTAATGGCGTGCATTCCGAGAAGGCTAACACAAACTTAAGGTCCAAGTGTTTTATTCAAGTCGGTCATGTTAACAAATATTTTATTGTTGCATTTTACTGATTTCATTATTAAATTCACAATCTGGTTACCACATTTTATTTTGTTAACATGGTAAAGAATTAAAACTGCCACGTCTGTGTCATCACAATTTATAATGACTGGAAAATCCAGCTTCTGCCGCATGTTTGGCGTGAAGAAGTAATCATGTGTCTACCTCTTCCTGTGTTGACTCCAAATCATGAACTTCCTTGGCATCTTGTGAGTTCAGATGATAGCATTTGCTGCCACTTGTTACAAATAGATCCTTTTCACCCAACATCGGCCTGTAGTACTCTTGTTTCCTCCATTTGGTAAATAAGAATTTAATGACAGTATTGTTATTGTCACCATCATTAAGAAAGTTCCTACAGTTTCTTATCGCATGACCTCCTGTGATTTTGTGATATCGTATGATGACGCTGTAGATGCTCTTCTATTTCTCTCTACATTTTTTTTAGAGATGTCGGAATATACGTCAAAATTTATGTCAACTCTTTGAGCATTTCCAGAGTCTTTAAACTCCCGAGAAAACAAACGTTTTTACATTATCTGGGATTTTCTGTACCAAGCTCATCCCATCAATTAAGTATGCTTTACATAGTGGGATATCCCTATTTTCAAGTATGATTGCTTCTTTGTGCAATACTCATATCATACTATATTTTGCCGTATTCCTGGAAGTCCCATCAGCTGCTGCGAGTGCCCATCGTAATGACCAAGAGGATGACAAAGCACTAATCTCATATCAAATTTACAATTTTGGGATACTAATGCCATTTGTGCAAACTTGTTTTTATTTTTATTATGAAGGTTGTCACAAAATATGCACAATGAAGGCAGTAATGTGGAACTACTGTCTGAAAATCTCTTAGGTCTCTTAGTAGGCCTAACTACACTGTCAGATGCGGCGCCAAACAACCTTCATGGTTTTCTACTTCACTCGCAAATGCTTCAAGTTTAGATTTACTTGTAAAGACCGCACGGCAATTACGATTAAAAATATATCTTTTGGTGTAGCTTGATCCCTCTGGAAACTCCTTTGCGTTTTCTAGAATAATCTACCAATTCCTTACTTGAGCTGCGTGCAGAATAGTTTCCCACGATTTATGTGAATTCATTGGGTGACAGCACTTTTGTGTTGCACACACACACCTTTCTCTTGCGTTCTTTTGGTACAAAATTTCCATCATCATCCATCTTCAAAAGAATGAAAGATTACGAGCAACAACTTCAATCAATGATGATAACTAGGCCGCATCGCGAACGCTTTTTCTAGTCGCGTTGATCGATGAGCTTTTTGTAATTTTTTAGTATACATGGGATCTCTTTATCTTTTTCAAGTCCCATTGAAAAATAATTTTTGTTAAATTAGGATAATTTTTATAAAGTATTATTAGTTGCTATGGTAATACTAATTAACAATAGAATGAAAAATATCTGGAGGCCCAAAGACTTGCTTCTTGTAAGTATAGGTGATTATTGTCAAGTTTCTATAGTTACTTGATATTAGTACTTTGTTATACACCTGTAAAAGGCTTATATTAAAACATTTATTTCTATTGTTTATTGAGTGTTTTTTTAAACTCACTTACCAAAGTCACTGTTTTTTCCCGTTCTCGGCGAATTTTCGACGAGGGTCCCCTCATCTTCGTCCGGCCACGCCAGACACACTGAGGTCCAAAGTGTTTGGGGTTTGGCTTGAGGGTGGATGGGCTAGTAAGCAAGCTCTGGATACGTAATCTACCACCAGAGGTCTCCAGCTTGTGTGTAGTTCTAGACTTGGTTGGCTGATACTGTCGAATGCACAGAGCATTGCTGCTGCTTCTTTAATTTTGCGCGTTCTAGGGTTGTTGTCTTTAAATAAAATTTTGGATTCGTCCCATTTTATTGGTTGGTTGCATTCATACTTATAGTCTTTGAGTCGCGAGCGAATTGTTCCTTTTTCTACTGCTTTTTTATGTTCATTTATACGTACTGACACTGGTCTTTCCGTCTCACCGAAGTATGTACGATTGCATCCACAGGGAATCGAATAAACTACGTGTTTTGACGCCTCGATCGGGTTGATCGGGTTGTTCGTCTTAGTAAGGACACTTCTGAGGGTCAGAGGGGACCGGAAAACTGTCCTCAAATAAAAACGATGGGCTATTCTACGTAATTTTTCGCAAATTCCTGGAATGTAATCAATGATGATTGCCCATCCACCCCCAAGCCAAACCCCAAACACTTTGGACCTCAGTGTGTCTGGCGTGGCCGGACGAAGATGAGGGGACCCTCGTCGAAAATTCGCCGAGAACGGGAAAAAACAGTGACTTTGGTAAGTGAGTTTAAAAAAACACTCAATAAACATTATATTTCCGGGTCAAATAGCTAACGAACTAATATCATTTATTTCTATGAATTTTGTCCTACTTGTTCAACTTTTTCTTTCAAAAGGCAGTAGATCATCCTAATCTTAATGCACATGTAAAATATGAACGTTGTAGCCCCACCCGTTTGGTCAGAATCGGCCCAAATAACATGAAAATATTGTATTTCAAATCGGGGGAAAATCGTTAAAGTACCGTATACAATTTCTACAACAAATATTTCTTCAAATATCCCTAAAATCATAAAATATATAATTTTAATGATTTCAAACTTTCGCATGAAGTTTCATCAAGATCGGAGTAGCCGTTTGCCCGGCCGCGGGCCAAATATCACGAAAATATCGCATTAATAATCGAAAAAAATCGTAAAAGTACAATATTCATGAGAAATGTTTCTTCGGCTGTACCCAAAAACGTGGCAGGGTTAAGTTAAGAAATTTCGAAGGTTTCCTCCAATTGTCATCAAGATCGCATATTATGCCGATTGCCCGGTAGAGCGCAAACAAACAGAAAAAGAGCTTATTTTTTGGGTGGTCTGTGAAATTAGAGTCTTTGCTTCGCTCGTCCAATATATCTGTATCAATACATTATCTGGATAAAAAAACAAAACCCGGCACCATGCCTATCCCCCTGACAACAATTATTAATAATGCTAAACCGCGAATAATTCACCCCCACCTAAATCTTAACATTATGCGTAACAACAACCCCTAGAAACCTAGAGAGTTGATACCAACCCGCCTAAAAGTCTTTAAAATAATGATATATATTGGCAATATATTTTAAAATATATAATTTTATATTTATTTGTATTAACTTTTGTTATTGTGAAGATATTTCCACAAAAGTCTGGCCCAAGTGAGTAATTTACCCATAGGTTGGCATGCGCCAACGCAGCTAGGCGACAATACTAGAAAGACACACCGTATTATTTAAATTTTAAAAAATATATAAAATAATTTTTTAAATGAAATTTCAAGATAGCCATGTTGTTAACAACATATTAAAGTATTTATAATGTACATTCAAAAAAATTATTCTGTGAATTTATACCTCTGGTAGGCCTACCAATCGAAAAGACTACAAAGTAAAAAATAAATGATTTTGATGTACATATTGTATTTGAACACAGATAAAATGCATTGAATATAAAGTTTATATTGTACAGACATACTGGCAATTTTATTGTGAAGAGAATAAAATTAATTTCAGCCAAATCGGACAAACAGATTTTTAGATACATGCCGTTTCTTCTTCCGATGCGCGTGCATAAAAAAACGGCGTTGGCCATCTTTAAAGCGTCGCGACGCCAAAACGCTGAATCTAGATCATTAGCAACAAGTGAACTATTCTTCCTTGGGGTTTTGTGAATTGAATGACATATGTTGCTACTTGCCCGCTTTCCGGAGAGTGGTTTTCACTCTAAATGAAGGACTATTGACCTTTTTTAAACATTGCAAAAATAGGCCTAGGACCTATCCAGCAGGTTTGGGTCTTTTTCTTCTTCTTTAAAGCCATGGCCACTGAACTAATTGGATGAGCGTAGCGAGCGAAGCGAAGATTCCATTTCACTACACTGGAGAAAAAAATCCGGAATGTTTTTTTTTTTTCTGTATTTTTGTGTGTTTGTTAACACGATTCCGGCTAAACCGATACTCCGATTGCAATGAAATTTTATGGAGACCTTCAAAATCTCTGAACTTAGAACTGCCACGTTTTTGAGCGCAATTGGGAAATTTTTTCACATAAAAAACGCTATTTTACGATTTTTTTTTATTTTTAATAAATTTCTTCGACTTATAACACCTACATGCTTTATCCGATTGTAATGATTTTTTCACAGAACCTTAATTTTATGAATTAAGATATTCGTGTGAAATTTGAGCGTAATCGAAAAATTATTTCTCATGAAAATCAAAATTTTATGTTTTTTTTTTCTTTTTAAAAACAATTCTTTGACTTATAACACCTACATGCTTTATCCTATTGTAATGATTTTTTTACAGAACCTTAATTTCATGAATTAGGCCTAATATATTCGTGTTAAATTTGAGCGCAATTGAATAATTATTTCTTATGCAAATTGCAATTTTACGATTTTTTTCTTTTTAAAAAATTACGAATAATTAAAATAATTAGGCTTAAGTTAATTTTTTATATAATTTAATTTAATTAAAAAAAATCTTCGACTTAGTAATGATTTTTTCACAGAACAACAGAAAATCCGCGTAACACATGGCATCTCAATGCACCATATACGCTCATCCAACAACGCGGCGGGACTTAAGCGTTTTCCTAGTTTAAATTCCATCTGGCCTGGCCAGTAGGCCTACCTACAATATATATATATAAGTAGCCTAGTAGGCCTACATAATAAGTAACATGGTGTTTAATCAAAATCTCGCTGGTAATTTGTTGCAGTCAAAGCACATTTCTTACAAAAAAGATTTTTCTTGGGATTTCAATTTTTTTCAACTTGATATTTGTTTTTAAGAATGGTTTACCCTAACATTAAAACAACAAAACGGAAATATCATGCATCCCTACATTCTTGTATCAAAATCTAAGTCCGAACATTTATTCCGTCAGCACTCGTTCAAGCGTAGATGCGGACGGGACACAATTGATAAATTCCATAAAAAAATAATTTAGGCTACCAACGAAATTTGTTTAAACTTTGTGTACTTCATTACTAATATGTAAATAAAGAGAATACAAAAAATCAGAAGTCTAGCTTTAGTTTTGATGGAGTTTTACAAAAGATTAGCTGGTAATCTGGTTCTCGAACTTAGCAAATTATTAAAAAAAATAGGCCTATATTTTCATGGGAATGTAATACTTTTTCAAAATTTTTGTGTTTTAAGTATAGGCCTATCCTACACACACACAATAATAATTAAAAAAGAAATCATCAAAAAAATACACTCACTGTTATCAAAATCAAAATCTGAAAGTTTGTCCCGTCCGCACCCATTTTCCGATAAAATGTGCACATATCATGACTTTGTTGCTTGGTGTGCCAAAAACACGTTATATCTTTGTAATACTAAGATTCTTCAGACTTTCTTCTTTAAAATGATATATAACATGAAGTAGTGAGGTACAAAAAATATTTTGCAATTTCAGTTTCACATTAGTGGAGAATGACCCGCCATCAAAAATAATGCGGCTCCGAAAAAATTTGCGCCTACGGCGATTTTTCCTCCGGCGGCTGGGGCTTAGCCCCAGACCCCAGCTGCATCACGCGAACTCATTACTGCCTCAACATTGCGTTCTCACAATTTGAGGGCCTCTTGTCGGAGATGCTGACCGGGCCCCTTTCCTTAAATCCGCCCCTGCGTATGCCTACGTTGACGCACGTTCAGCTAATTTTGAGAAGGTCACGCACGATTCACGAAGTTAAAACGATGCACGCCAACTAATTTGGAAAAAAAATCTTGGAAGCCTAAAATGCTAAGTATCTGCCTTAATTTTACAAGCTGGTCGACGAGAATGTACGGTAGGTAGTACAAATCATCAACACCATCAAAGACAGCTCAACACTTTCGTCTGACTCAAACTCGCGAGTAGTTTGTTACTCGAACACCCCTAATGTTTTTCCTCGTGTTTTTCTTCATTTTACGCCAACCTTTAATAAAATAGTGATTTTTTTTACAAAAGAACTTTTAAAAGAACTTAGGCCTAGGGCCTAGTTCAAATTTTAGACGAAATTGAACTTTTCAAAATTTCATTATTTTGAGAGTCTGAGAACTGAACTTTTAAAAAGTTCATTTTGAAAAAGAACTGCCCCAACACTGGCCCGGACTAGGCCTAGGCCTAGCTAGGCCCTAGGCCTAGGTAACTTAGGTCTAGGCTTAGAAGTCTAGGACGACTCTAGTTTGAACGTCTAGGCCTAGCTAGCCTAGCTGGTACTTCTTCGGCTAGGGGGGTCCAACTTCTATAGGGGTAATGTGGGTCATGGGGAACACTTTTTGAATGTTTTCACTTTGTTAATTAATTGTAATTTTGTGGTTAACTTTTTTCAACAAAATTTATTTTCATAGTCTGTGGGGGTAGGCCTATATCCTTTAGTACTGTGGGAATTATAAACTTTGTTTTTAAATCCAGAATAAGCGAGGTATTTTTTTTTTTAAATACGAGTTCGTTCCTCATTACCCTAGCTCTGAGGGTAATGGGGAACAAGGCTTGCTTGAGACTATACGGCCTCTCTCTGAGTGTACTTAGGTCTTTTGGCTTTGGTCGGTCGAAGATCGATTTGTATCTCGAAGTCGATGTCGTTGGTCAGTGGAAGGAGAGATGTGTATTTTTCATGAGCTGGTTCGAGGCTACTACTGAGGCAACTGGGTTAAATGTGGAAACCAGTAAAAAACAAATTAAAATCTAATATACAGAACGGGTTTGATTTAAAAAAAAACTAAAAAAATTTCTTTGATTTAAAAAGAATATGTGATTCACTTAATTTAACTTTTTAATATAAAATCTATTCAATCTATTTTTTTAAAATTCTAGAAAATCCAAGATCTATTTCATCATTTTCGCATGTACGTCACCCGGACATTTGTTTGGACCTAGTTCAGTTTAAATGAGCGTTGTGGTCTTTGATTGGTTATCAAAGCTACTGGGTTTTTGTTGTTGAGAGCGGCGTTTGTCGGCAGTGTGTCGTGAGAGTTTTGAGAGTGAATTTGGGAAAATGGGTCTGTCGGGGGGGGCGATTTGAACTTGCGTAAAACTTGGGAAAGTGTACTGGGAAAAAATTTTGGATATAGAAAAGCGGGTTAAAATCTGCGAAGTGAAAATCGAAAGTGAACGGCTATCTCCCAAAGAAAAATACAGAATCCGAAAAAATACCAAACCGGGGTACTTTTTAAAAGGGCTAGCCCACCCGGGATACGTGAGTAAACGAACTTTTGCAGCTTTGGGAGCATATTAAAAAAACTAGGGACTTGATAAAGACAGCATGGGAAAACCCAGAAGGGTTAGAACCATTCGATATCGGACCCGGAGTTAGTTGGGATTTTAAAGGGAACCCGGAAAGATATATTCGCTACTGGATTTTAGGACGCGATAACGCAAAAAGGTTTTTGGTGGTTGATTACAACAAAATACAGATTGAAATTTTTAAAAAAAAAATCGTGGGGATAATTTGTTTATAAATCCAATATGGAACATAAAAGGAACAGTTAATTCCATTCATATCAGGGGCCCGAGGCTTAGTTTTTTTGAAAATTGGTTTTGGGAATTCGTAAATGCTTTTTAGTTGAAGAAAAAATGGCAAATTTTTAATTGAAAAGAGCTTAAGATAACATCAACAATAAAAAACTCGGAACATCCGTGAGTGCCTGACCCACAACGTCAAACAAAGTGCTTTGGTATAAAGGGGTAAGAACAGAACTGACCCGATAAAAGTGGCGTGTTTACATATTGAACGCACTTTTTCCGTGTGAGATACAGGAAAAACTTGGTTGTTGGTTTGGAATGCTGATATGGGGCAAGTTAAACATTAAAACGTACGGTCGGAGTTGATTATTCCACAAAAAATATCTATTTTACACCGTCAAACATTATAAAGGGGAATTTGAACTCAGAGAAATCACACCCGGGGTACAATCAGACAGGATCTTCAATACAAGACTACATCGTCACAATCGCAGAAAGTTACGGACACACGTGGGATTTCTCGACGTCATAAGGTTTCGATGGGAGTCTGATCTTTTGTGATATTTTTAAAATTAAGTTTTATTAACAATTATATTTCCAAAAAATTTTGGGAAAAATTTTACTTTTGTCCATCAGGCCAAGGATATCTTAACTGGATATCCTTTTCGCTTTTAGACATCAGTACTGATAGTAGGGTTTAAAATTATTCCTTGTCAATAAAGGAAAGCATTTGGTCATGCAATTAGCCCGTTCTGGTTTACTTATAACCTTATTTCTGTTGTAAGTCATCCTAGATCTAGTATAAATTATAATTTGTATTTCCCGAGATTTTTGTCTTCGTGTTGTACGATTTCTCAATTTTGTGGGTCTTGGTATTATGGGAGTGTTTTATGAACTGTTAGGAAACTTTAGATTGAGTACCGGGTCACCCCTAGGTAAGTAATCATTCAATTTTGAGTTTTTTAGTCTTGATCATTTTTTTTATTCTTAATTAATTTTTTACCAAATGGGGATCAGAAATCGTGTTTCACTTTTAATTTGGCACCCATCGCCGGTATGTTTTTGTTTATTTAAAATTTTTTTTTAAGTTTAACTATTTAAGAAGTATCCAACGAGAGCTTTTCATTTCCTGAGGGGTCTAGGTTCGTTGTGTTAATTTTGGGGAAAACCAACGTGGAAGGTTTTCGAATTATTTCTAAACGTCCAGATTAAAGGGCTTGTAATGTCTACTTTGTTGTACGTGTTTTTGGGGGGACAGTTGTCACATTTGTACGTAGTCAAAGAAATTGCTTTAATTAAATTCGTGGGGTATAAGGCCTAGGTTTAGCTAAAAAGGAAGGAAAAACAAAAAAAACAGGTTTTTCGAGAACAGAAAGAAACAGTGTATGCAGGGTTGAGCTTTCAGAACCACGAGGAGGGGTGGGGTGATTTGTCTTTTTTGAGATCTCAGTCCCGCTCGTTTTGAAGTGTTGGTGGGGTAGGGTGGAGAAATCAGGGTTTTTTGAGTTCAGAAGAGGAAATTTAATTTGAAAGAAGGTAAGTGTCAACCATGATTACGGATCGAACCCCAGTTGAGTTAGACCAGGTATGATGGATCAAATCATGAAAAACCCCGTAGACAATAAGGGTATGATTTTTGCCGGTTGGAAGACGGTACCTTTGATCTACCAGAGGAAGGAAGGATTGTTGAGAGTGGAGGGGAAAGCGACTTGTTTGAAGCTGAAAAATACGCAATCGGAGAGCAAAATTAATGCAGCTGCGTCGAACATCTAGGGGAACAGGGAGTTAAGGTCGCACCCGGAATGCGAGTTTCGTCCGAGAGTCGTTTTTTAATCATTTTGAGAAATGTGCTTTCTGGAGGGTGAGGCGTTTGATAAATACCAATCACATAGGGGGGTCGGAGAAGGAAAACCGATAAAAAAGAGTTTTGGGGAGCAGTTGGAGGCCAATAAAATGGATTTGGGGAGTCAGATAAAAGATATTAAGTTAGAAAAAAAAAGGGGGATAAACCCAAAATAAAAAGGATGTTTGTCGGCTAGGATAGATTGGTTTTAAAAAAAACAGAGTAAGGTAATTGAGATAAAGAACGTCTAACGAGAAACCAGAGAACTTGATCGGGTTTACGAAATAGAAAAAAAGGGGTAAAAAACAACCTAAAGGGGGTTGGAAAGGAAATAGGGGGATTAGTTAATCACATGAATAAAAGCCTCCCAAAGGGGAGGGAAAAAAAAGTACCATTGAGAAGCAAGTTGGTGGGGTGAATTCGTCTAGAGGGACAGGAAATAATGATAACAAGTTTTTTCAGGTTTAAATAAAAGGGGAATAAAGCCCGTGTAAACAATGAAGAAGGAGATGGCTACATAATAAGGGGAATGGGGGACTGTGGAAAGATATGGATAAAAGTTTAAGAAGAGAGGGGAAAAAAGCAGAAACTAATTTTGGAAAACTAAGGGAGAATGGTTGTCAGATCTAAGAACGAAAATTTTAGATAAAATCAAGCAGACAGGTTATCGAACCAAAGGTACGGAATTCGAGGCCACAGACAAAAGGGGGAAGAGTATTTGGAAACGATTTTACAAGAGGGTTTTTGTTTAATATACATTTCAGGTATGCATCCTATGGAGTTCTTGAGGGTTTCTCGAACACAAAATTTGATATCTATCATGTACCACCCCAGCATTTGTCCTAGCTAGTCAGTGTTGTACGGGGAAGTCAGGAACTGGCTCGGGAACAAACAGTAAAAAAATACGAGGGGTTTAGACAAATTTTTTTGAAGAAATTCTGGGGGGATGTGGCTCAGGGTTTTTTAATGAAAACAATTTTGCAACGGGAAAAATTTTCGAACAGTATGGTTTTCCCTTTGTGTTATTATGGGAAAATTTAAATTAAAAATGCGGTATCTAACGTAAGAATGCCTGAAGTAACGTCACACAGTTTTTCGTTTCCTGTACCCGGGGAAAATCAAGGTCTGTTATTACAAAAAGGGAAGTTTACAGAGCTTATGGTATTTTCAAAATTAGAGGGGGAAAATAGGGTTTTCCCTGTCAAAACAAACCCAAAAAAAAATAAAAAAATTTGGGACCTCTCCGATTTGAATAATTTTGGGCAATGTACTTGTGACAATGATACATCATACCCCAATTTTTTTTTTTTTTTCGTCAAGTATTTCAGAGATCAGGGCACCAATTTTTAAGTCCCAGTCTTCCCCAGCGCGGGAAAATTCCACGGTTTTCCCAAATAAATGTTCTCCATAAAACTATAAGTTGAGTGATACTTTAATGAAAAGGGAATTTAAAAATCTATCCAAATACAGTAAACAATTTGAGTTTTTTTACATAAAAACAAAATTTTTTGTGGAATAAACAGGGCTAAAGGTCAAAGGTCAATATCAAAAAAGCCCCAATTTTGGGATTTAGTTCAAATTTGGAAATAAGTTTTTTGTTTAAAACCATATTTTTAAAGGGTCCCCCAAAAAAAAATTTTCAGGTTGGGCCATTTATAAAAAAAAAAAGATACATGAAATTTTAATATGACTTTTTTTGTTTTCGTATGTCTTTTTTTACACATTAGAATTTTTGTACTAAATTTAAACATGATAAAACTAAAAAACCCATGTTTTTTGATTTTTATTTTTGTTATTTTACAATATTTTTTGGGCATTATGCATAATTTTCCTTCTTAATACTACGGGGTAGGTTTTCCTTAGGTTTAGCTTCCCAATTACTTCAGGAACCTTCCCCTTAAAAGCATTCTCGTAGCGGGGCTTCACTTTCATTATGGGGTATTTTGGGTAGGTACGTCCTTTTGTCCCCCCCAGTTCCACATTTGGGCAAAGTGAGGACCCCCCTTTACAGGAAAAGGGTTTTAATTTCATCTTTTTTTTAGATGGGAATGTAAACGAGGGGAAAAAGGTCCATGTGGATGAAAAACCCGTATTTTATTTCTTTTGTACAGAGTTTTTTTGTTTAAAATAAAAACCAAGCCACCATTGCGGGACCAAAATGAACTGAAACAAAACTTTTATGTTTTCCCAATGCAAATGGGGGGCCCTTCGTTTGATTTTTTGCCCGACAGTACTGTCCCCGGTTTTGAAAATTTTCCTAACGCTAAGGGGTTCCAAAAGGATTGGCACAAATGCATGTAGGTGCGTGTTCGGGAAATAGCTTGGAGGAACTAAAACCCCTTTCCCTTCAGAGCTTCTCTTTTTATTTCGATTTCTTCTTTTGGAACAAAACAAAAATCCCTTTTAAAAAACTTTCTTTTGCCAACAAACGATTTTGGGGGGTTTAAAAATCTATTTTTTAAATCGGGCCCCTTTGCAAACTTGTTTCTGGCTCCCAAAGCTTTTTGATTTGCTCCCCCCACTCCGTCGCATGGACCTTTGCCATGAGAGGTGAAAAAAAAAATCCCATTTCTGCTGATATCTTGAAGTCCATTTCATGGGGGGAAAAGGTTTTTTGGGAAAAATTCTTTTATTCTTATACTGGGAGGCAGCCCTCAGAAAAAAAAAAAAATTTTATTTAAAATTTTCCAAATTTTTTTCTCAAAAAAGTGGGAGGTATGACTTTTTTGGGAAAATGGTGCCAGCGCCCAGGGGCATGTATGAGAGAATCAAAATGAACACAACCCCTGAGATTTTTTAAAAAGTGGGTTCAGTTTGGGATGGAAAAAAAACGTTGGTCTGTCCGGGGATTTTTTCGTTTTAGGTAATAAAAAACGAAAGGGTGCAGCGAAAGCCTGACTATTTTTCCAGTAAAACCCCCGGGGCAGCTTTTTGGTTTACGAAAGGAAAAATTTTTCAGCAAAGCCCTCAGAAACTTTTAAATTCTCCAGGCAGTAATTTTGTTTTTTTTGTTTTTCCAAAAAAGCAGCTTGCTGCTTTGCAATAAAATCAGGGTTTTCGAAGGCTTCAATTTTTTCGAAAAAAACTGTGGGAAAAAAGTTTTCTACGGGCTTTTGAATTTTTTCCAAAACCCAACCCGGTCCTTTGTAGCCATTGTTTGTATGTGATTTCATCAATTAAGTGTTTTTTAAAAAGGGGTTTTTTCTAGGTCATTTTTAAATTTTTTTCGGGTCCCCGGGCCCAAAACGAGAAATTTCCCCAAAGATGCCCAATTATTTTTAGAGGGGTTTACAAACATTTGAGCTAGCCCCGGATGATTTTTTTGAAAGTTTTTTTCCTGTTTCCCGGGCCCAGGGGCCAAAAATGCCAATTTACCTCCCAACATCTTTCAACTTGACTTTTTGATGTACGGTACATCCCAAAAACCCGGCGTGGTCCCGGATGCTCCGGGTTTTAGGATGCAATTTTTGGGGCCCTGAGCTGGGCCAAATTTAGAGAAACCTATCTTTGATTGATACTTTAAATTTTATAAGCCAAGTATATTTCTTTTTTAAAATTTGCTAAAATTTTGTCTTTTTTGGTAGTGTTTTTTTTTTTCCCCTTTAAATTTTACCGATCATGTTTTCATTCCCGGGGATTGTCTGCCCCACATCATCGTCTTGATAAAAAAACTTGAAAAGGCCTTGGCAACTTTTAAAATGACAAAATTTTTCCGGGTTTTGGATTTGGGAAAAAAAGGATGCCCTTCTCTTTTACTAGTTTTTTGTTTTTCCCCACCATATGTTAGATGCCCCCAAATTCCTTTTTGCACTCTTCGTAAAACTCCCCGGTTTTTTGGAAATACAGAAAAAAACAGTTTTCTTTTTTACTCTTGGTTTTTGGGAGAATTAAACTTTTCTTTCAGTTGTAAAAAACATCGGGTTGTTTTTCTTCTGTGCACGGTTTTTTCTTTGATGTGATAACAAAGTTATTCCCGAAACCGGCAGGGGAAATCCCTCTTTAGCTTTTTCCCTTTAAAAAGGACTTTATTTTGTTGAAAAAATTTTTCCCCTTTTGGGTACCCCTGTACTTTTTAATTTTGTTGTATCAATTGGAAAAAAACCCCCCAAACAAAAGAAGAGACTTTTTTAAAGATTTTGATTCAAAAATCTTTTACTACCCAAAATCTTTACTTTTGATGTTTTCCGGGGCACTTTTTTTCAGGGACACAAAATATTCTTTATGGTTTTTTGGTATTCACTCAATCCTTTTTTAAAAGAGGGTTTTCTACATGAAAAACACA
Source organism: Sweltsa coloradensis (assembly GCA_024449915.1). NCBI lineage: Eukaryota > Metazoa > Arthropoda > Insecta > Plecoptera > Chloroperlidae > Sweltsa > Sweltsa coloradensis. Next base: position 99,557 of record JAMZAV010001449.1, read on the forward strand.
TTTTTTTTCCCGGGTTTTAAGTTTAATAATAAACTTTGAATTTTTTACATCAACCCGAAAAACTATTTCTCTGAGACTTTTTTTGTCTGGATTTTTTGGGAAAGCACTAAAAATGGGTTTACAACATGATTTTTGATTGAGAGAAAAATGTTTTAAAAATTTTACTCGTGAAAATAAAAAAACCCTTAAAATATCGTCCAATTAGTGCGTTTTATTAACAACAATAAACCTCCTTTTCAAGGGCAGGTGCACATTTAAAAGGAAATCCGCCCTTTACAAGCTTCTTGATTATAAAATCCAATAGAACACATGATTGAAAATGTTGTTTAACAAAGAAAAAACTAAAAAACTTCCCCTTAGATTTTCAAGGTTGACCATATCCACAAATGCCCTTTCATTGTTAAAAAAGATTTCTTTAAAAACAATTTGGTACATAAAAAATTCAATCAAAAAATTGAACCCATGCACAGAACTTCCTTTTCTTGAAAAATTAACTTTTAAAATGAAGTGCATTAAAAAAGTGGCATTGAGATTTGAAATTTGGAAAACCCAACTTTTTTAGAATATCCCCACACGGAAATCCCACTATTTTGGGTTTTTAGTAGCCAATTAAACTTAGGAGGGCACAGATGCCATTTTATATTTAACAATTTTTTAAAAATTTATTTCTATTAAAAAACCTACACATACCCACCCACCCCTATAATTATCCAACACCTAATTTAATTTTTAAAAAATTTTTCATAAAAATATAGTACTAACCCACTTTAAATAAGCTTGTGCATGTCAGGTTAAATAAATATAACATAAAAAATTTTTTGGGCCCAACCTGAATTTTTGTGGGCACTTGAAAGTATGTTTTTTAAACAAACTTATTCCCAAAACTGAACTAAATCCAAGATGGAGCTTTTATGATATTTTACCCTTTTTACCTTTGGAAAATGCATTATTCACAATAAAATTTTTTTTTTGATGTAAAAATTTCTCAATTTTTTTTTTTGTAGTTGGATAGATATTTAAAAATTAAACCCTTTTATTCAAGCTATCACTCAACCCTTATTTGCTTCATGGAGTCAACATTTGAGGGGCCTCTGCAAGAAGGGGCCAAATAAAAAAAAAACCAAGCTGAGTATAAAGGTTTTTAAAATTTTTAAAATGCTTCCCCCACATAAAACAGTTTGAATATTAGTTTTTGTAGGCTTTAAAAAGGGACTTTTTTGTAATTTAAAAGAAATAACATATTATCATCAAGTGAATTAGTATCTAGGCTTACTAGCCAAAGTAGCCTACTCCTATTTCATACTAGCATGTTTGCCTACGGCCAGCGACTATAGCCAGCGTTGAGCAATCTGACGGGGGAATACATGCACGCTTCCTCTTTATCGGGCAGGTGCCCCCCGACCTGGCGGAGCGTACCCGAACAAATAGGATGGGTTAAAGAAGGCCCCGGGACTCAATTTGGGGCCGTCCATAGCAAATTTTCCCCCCCCCCCCCCCGGGAAGAAAGGGGCCCTTTCTCGAGTTAGGCCCTTCTTGCAGAGGACCCTCCCTTTTTTTAAGAAAAACCCTGGAAATTTTCCCGCCCCTCGGGGAAAACTGCGGGCTTAAAAAATTTGGGAGCCCTGTATCTCTGAAAAATACTCGACCGAAAAAAAAAAAAAAAAATTTTGGGGATGATATATCAATTTCCACAAGACATGTGCCAAAAATTTTTTCAAACGGGTAGTGACCGAAAATGAGTTTTTTGATTTAAATGGAACGACCCAAATCTCCTGGGGCCTAATAAAAAGTGGGCGGATAGTTCCCCCAGGTATAAAAGATAGGGAACGAGGAAAGGAGAGCGTAAACAGGGGGGGAAGGAAAAAAGAAGGGGTCGTTTCAGGGACAAAATTTACACCCAACTACAGAGGCAAATTCAAAAATCAGAGGAATCTTGGGGGGGAAAAATTTAAACCGGGTGACCATAGGGAATGATAGCCGGGGAACGAAAATCAAGAAATACTACCGAGCCAGAAATCAGTCAGGTTTTACGCAAATGGCAGGAATGAACAGCAGACGGACGACATGCTGGGGTAAATGTAATGGAGGTTGTATGAAAAAATCTACTAGCAAGGGTGTGGGAAATGAAGGAAACCCAAGATGCTAAAGGGAAACTTCAAACGATGGAAAACATCAGGGTTTAAACACTTGGATGTCCATCGGTTTAGTCAAGATAATGATTTTTTTGCAGGGGAAAAAAGGGGGAAAACCCAAAGGGTGTAGTCGGGAACCTTGTAGGAGTGGGACCGCAGAGCGAGCGAGACCCACAGAAATAAACATTTTTACGCTCGTAAAACATTTTTTTAAACCCAGTCGGGAAAAACTTCTTGGGGAAACAAGGACGATTTGTTAAAAAAAAATCTTTTTCCCCCGTGCCCAGAGTGCCTTGAAAAAGGGAGGGAGTAGTAACGGGGCTTGTTGGACAGTGGCAGTGAAGAAAACCTTTTTTCAGAGGTGTTTTATGAGGAACTGTTTTAAAAATACAAAGTTAGTTACCTACAGTCGTAGGGGTGACATTTTTGGGGAGCGCCCAAATCGCAAGAGTAAAAAATCACTGCAAGTTTTTGTAACCCTTATACGATGATAAATTTAAAACCGAGGTGGTTTTTTGGTGGTAAAAGATTTTAAATAGAAATGAAACTCGCTTACCAGAAAGGGTGGGTTTTGTCTGGGTATTTGTGATGAAATCTGAGACCAGAAGTTTAAGCAACAGGTGGGCGAATCAGTTTTTTTGTTGTTGTGGTTTTGGGGTGTAAAAGGTCACGCTCAATTGTTTTTTTTTTCTAAGGTCTTTCAAAGGGCGACAGGTTTGTGTTTTGTTTGGGAACAGGGGATCATTTTGACACTTGTCATTGTTTTTTTTGGTTGGTTTTTTTAAGGTGGTTTGTACTCCCAAGTATCATTTTGGGGTTTAAATTTGTAAATTTTTTTAAAAGTAAAAGATGTGTATTTTGTACTTTAAACAAGTGGGGTAATGAGATATACGGCCCTTCTGATGTACTTAGGTTTTTGGGTCGGTCGAAGATCGTTTTGTACTCGAAGCGATGTCGGGGGTCGTGGAAGGGAGATGTGTATTTTTCTGACGGGTTGAGGCTATACTGAGGCAACGGGTTAAATGGGGAAACCATGTATAAACAAATTAAAATACAAATACACAGACGGGTTTGATTTAAATCAGAAACTAGAGAAAATTTCATTTGTTTTCAAAAAAAGAATCAGTTTTTCACTTAATTTTAACAATTTTAATATAAAATCTATGTCAATCTATTTTTTAAAAATTCTAAAAAAAGCCAAGATCATATTTCATCTTTTTCGCATGTAGCGTCCCCGGACATTTTTTTGACCTATTTCGTTTAATGAGCTGTGTGCGGGGTTTTTGTTTGGGTTTTTATCAAACGCTACGATGGTTTTTTTATTGTTGAGAGCGGCGTTTGTCGCATTGTCGTGGAGCTTTGAGAGTGAAGTTAAAAATGGGTCGTGTGGTGGGCGTTTGAGACTTGCGAAAAACTTGGGAAAGTGTATGGGAAAAACACTTTGGATTAAAAACGCGTTTAAAATCTGCGAAAGTGATAACAAAGTGAACGGGGTATCTGCCAAAAGAAATACCCGAAATCAACGAAACGATAACCCAAACCCAGGGACATTTTTTAAGGCTCCCAGCCCCCGGGATACGTGAGTAAACGAACTTTTGCATGTTTAGGAGCATATTAATAAAAATACGGACTTGATAAAAGACAGCATCGATAACCAAAAGGGGTTTGAACCATTCGAATTGGACCCGGGGTTTGTTGGGATTTTAAAAAGGGAAACCCAGAAAGATTAATTTGCGTAGCCCCGGGTTTAGGACGCGATAACGCAAGCAAGGTTTGGTGGTTTATTACAACGAAATACGATGAAATATTTTAAAGAGGAATCGGGAGGATAAAATTGTTTAGAAACCAAATATAGGAAAAATATAAGGAACAGTTAATTACCCTTCGATTCATGGGCCGAGCTTAGTTTTTATGTAAATTGGTTTTGGGAAATTTGTAAATGATTTTGTTGAAAAATAAAATGGTAATTTTAATTGCAAAAAGCTTAGAGATAAATCAAAAATAAGAAAATCGGAACATCCGTGAGTGCCTAGCCAGCAACGTCGACGAAATGCTTTTGGGAATAAAACGGGTAAAACAGAACGAGCCGATAAAAATAGGCGTGTTTACATTATTGAACTCGACGTTTTTTCCGTGTGAGTACAGGAAAAACTGGTTTTTTGGGTTGGAATGCTGATATCGGGCAAGTGTGAAACATTAAAAACGTACGGTCGGAGTTTTTAGTTTTTTTCGCACGATAAAATATCGATTTTTTCACCGCTCAAACTTATCAAGGGGAAAGTTGAACTCAAAAGTAAACACAGCCGGGATACGAACTCAAGAAAAGGATCTTCAAAAAAGACTACGTCGTCTACAAAACGCACAAATTTCGGAAAATACACTGGGCTTCTTTGATCTAAGGTTTCGTGGGAGTCATGATCATTTTTGTGATATTTAAATTAAGTTTTATTAACAATTAATTTCCATAAATTTTGGGAAACTTTACTGTTGTCCCTCAGGCCAAGAGATTCTTAAATGGATATCCTTTCGGGTTTTGACATCAGTACTATAGGTAGGGTTTGAAATGTATTCCTTGTCAAGAAGGAAAATCTTTGTGTCATGCAATTAGCCCCTTTTGGTTTAACTTATGAAAACCGTTTTTGTCTGTTTAAAAATCATCCTAGATCTAGTATAAATTTTGTTGTATTCAGAGATGTTTGTCTTCGCTTTTTTCGATTTCTCATTTTTTTGGGGCCCCGGGGAGTTTAGGAGTGTGTTTGAACTGGTTAGGTAAATTTAGACTTAGTACCTTCACGCCTAGGAGAGTAATCATTCAAATTTTAGTGATTTTAGTCTTGATCATTTTTTTTATTTTAATTAAATTTTTTTTCCAAGTGGTCAAAATCGGTTTCACTTTAATTTGCGACCCTCGCCGAGTATGTTTTTTTTTATTAAATTTTTTTTTCGAAATTTAACTATTTAGAGAAGTATCCCAAAGAGAGTTATCGATTACCTGAGGGGGCGTGGTTCGTTGTTTACAGCTTAGCCATAGGGTCGTGTTTTCAAAAATTTGGGGGAATCAGGAACATAGACTTTACCCAAATTCCATTGCAATTTGCCAAAATAAAATGTACAACAAATGGAAATTTTTCGGGTAATTGAAAAATGAAAAAAACTTCACTGGGGAAAAAACCCTGGAAACAGGGGTGAAAATAGTAAAAACTAAAAGAAAAGAAAAAAAAAAACATTTTGAATAGCTTCCACTTATTTTTTTGGTCTTATGTAAACAGCTTACTATTATTAGATGAGTCTTTGTACCCAAAAGGTCAGATTTGACCACACTTCCAACTTAAGGTAAAAAGGAACAGAAAAAAGCAATAAAGGTAGAAATGCATAAAACATGACTAGAGGCCTACTTTAAACAAAGTGAATCAGGCCCACATGTCTGAATAATGCTATGGCATAGTGCATTTAGGCCTCTTTCACATCAACTTTAAAGGCAAACTTATACTTAATGCGATCGTTAGCCCAATCCATGTCGGGAAATGGGAGAATTGCAATTATGTCAGAAATAGTCATAACTAGGAAACGCTCAGTTGGACGCGTTGATAAGCGAGCACGTGCTATAGGCCTAGCTAGACCCACATTGCAATTTTTTTACATTTTTAAATTTGCGACGTTCACTGTCCACGGGGCCATGTTTCCAATATTATTTATTAGGTATTGGCAAGGTAGGCCTATTTGGGTAAACCTTTACTTTGCGGATAAAATCCACCGCCATCTAGAGGACCTTGACATCATTTCTTTGGGAAAACTATTTGAACTATTTGGTAACAAATAATACACTGGTTCCTCGATAGTATTTTGATTACTTCTAGGTGGCAGTGCATTAGAAACTTAGCGCGTCTTTTCGTTGCCATGGCACGTTACTTAAATGTTATAATGTAATTTCCATTTACACGAGGCCTACTTATCGGATCAAAATAAAATTAACATATTCGTGACCGGACGGACATTCTAGGCCTAAATGATTTGGCCACCTCAGATTTTGTCGCCGTTTAGTTTGAAAAAAAAACTTTCGATTAGGTAACTTTAATGTAACTTTTTAACTTTTTGAACGATTTTGCCACAAAACTAATGTCATTCAATCGGGAACGAAGCTTGCAAATGGTCCAAATTTCAACTCGATCCGAGGCTCCGTTCGACCGCTATCATGAGCCAAAAAAGCTGCGCGACTTTCCGTTGCCATGGTAACGGTAGGCCTACTTTGTTATAATGTAATTTCCATCTACACTACTTATCAGATCATGGATTTACAAGGCGAATGGATATGCATCTCTTGGTTAATTTGTGAGGCCTACTGTGAAACTAGCCCCGAAAAACAAAAACTTGTCAAACATTGTCGCCATTTTCGCCTGTTTACACAATGATTTACATTTTCAAGTGTTAAAATGGCCGCCAATTTTATTGTTGCTATAAGTTTAGGCCTAAACAGGAAACGAGAATTGCAGACGCACCGCCCGATAATGTTGCAGGTCCAGTAACGCCAGTTACTATTCTAAGTCCATGATCAGATCAAAATAAAATTAACATATTCGTGACTGGACGGACATTCTAAATGATTTGGCCACCTCAGATTTTGTGTCCGTTTAGTTTGAAAAAAAAACTTTCGATTAAATTTAGGCCTAATGTAACTTTTTAACTTTTTGAACGATTTTGCCACAAAACTAATGGCATTCAATCGAGAACGAAGCTTGCGGATGGTCCAAATTTCAACTCGATCCGAGCCTCCGTTCGAACGTTATGGCGAGACATACAAACAAACAAAAAAAAAACAGTGACTAATTTTTCCGGCAGAGTCAAATGGAAACGCTCGCTTCGCTCGCTTAATAATACATCACTCTCTACTGCTATACATAGGCCTAGACTAGATAGCCTATAATGATCATTGTTCACTGACTTGGTGCCCAATACACAATATTCAGGAACAACAATGTCTTGTATGATGCACACAAATCGAAAAGTTTGTGCTTTTCTTTTTCCCGATTTAAATCGAGCTAGAATGAATTGACCAACTGCCAATGTCCCCAATGCCAAAGCCAGCGGTTTAGCCGAGCTCGTTTTTAAACCGGTTCCCACTCGAACACCGAAGTTAAGCAGAATCGGGCGTGGTCATGGGTAGAGTGGGTGACCGCTCTACCCTGAAACTCACGTATACCGCTGGTTAGAGCAGATGGAGGGTTCGAAAGCTAGTGTAACGGCTTCGTTCGCCCTGACGTCTGCTCGGCAGTCCGGGCTAGTGGAGGAACCTATGACTGTCAAAGTTACACCGTCCTGTCGGATGGGACGTTAAGCCGTTGGTCCCCTTGGTACTTTTCGAAAGGAGTAGGCTACGTGCCGGTACCGGGTTTCCCCTCCTCCCTTCTGTTCATACTTCATCCTTATCTATCACCACTCATCGTCTCGATTAGCCAGAGTGCATAAATATGAGACGTAAAGCAATAATCAATCAATCAATAAACCCAATGCCAATGCGTGCCGATGTGTGTGTATGTTTGTTCCCATTTACCCCACATATATTAATACAGTGATAAATGGCTTGTTCCTCTTTACCTACGTTGTTCCTGATTACCCTCATTGTGTGTTCCTCTTTTAGGGTAGGCCTAATGAGGAACATCATTAAATTTAATGATATGCATAAATGTTAAAAAATAATGAAAATCATGATCATGTTGACACAAGAAGTAGGCCTAGGTAAGTTTCTATGCATGCTGTTTTAATTTGTGTTACTGCATTAGCCTGTAAAAAAATTGAAAGTAGGCCCTAGTAAAAAGTGTAAAAACAATAGCATGATTTTTTTACAGGGTGACAAGAAAAAATTAAAAAAATACTGAACATAAGTAGCAATGCAAGTAATTGCCTGGCCATAAACATCAATGGAGCTAAACAGTACAGTAATTTTCATAATTTTGTTTTCAAACGGAAACAAGGGAAGGAATGCCACTGTTCCCAATTAGGCCTACCCTTTGTTCCCCATAACCCACATTAGGCCTACCCCTAGGCCTACACTGTAACGGAAAGGATTTCGGGTGCGCTCTTATCGATTATTGAGCGAGCGTAGCGAGCGTCTCTACTTGACTCTTATGGCTCAAATGTCTGTTTTTTTTTTCGTTTTTTTTTTGTTTTTTTTTTTCTGTTACTGCTTCGGTACAGGTCGCACCGTTTCTCTGATCGACCTGAAATTTTGCACGCATGTAGGCCTACATACCTACCACCTAGGCGGGTTGCTGTATAGTTTTTGAACAAAATCCGATCGTTGGTTATAAAAAATAAAAAAAATAAAAAAAATAAAAAAAAATACAAAAAATGTTCCGATCGTTAGGCCTATGAAATTTTGCAGGGCCCGGGATAGAATTGGCCCAGAGCATGGCTTTGCTAATCGTAAAAGGCGATTCAAGAGAAAAAGTCCACCTCGCAAACATCAGCTAGAAAGAGCGGAGTATCTTACTCCCCGAAAATAGAGGCGAGCTCTGGCAATCGTCGTCGGGGACCTTGCCCCCTTCCCTTGACGACCCCCCGGCGACGATGACAATGACACAACGAACGATGACAAAGACGATGACGACCGCGACGTGAAAACCTTACCTCCCTCAACCCGTGGCAGGTTCTGACCAGCATGGGCCCTCCTCCCCACACCCTTAGCTAGAGTGTCATTATTGACCCCTAATCGGTTGACGCGTCCAAATCCAAATAAACCCCAAAAAAAGTACAACATTGTCTCCTATTTTACAAATTTTCAGCAAAATCGGTCAAGACCTTAAAGACTTATTGGTAATCATAATTCGAAAAATGATGTTAAAAAATCAAGGAGGCAGTGAAGATATGAAGATATAAAGATACACTAAAGAAGGCATTTTATAAAAGGCCTAATTCGATTAGGCCTACCGGTAGGCCTACATTGTTGTTCCGTGGCGTCATTCAACTCAGCGATCAACAACAACATTGAAAGTTTTTGGTCTTCAAGTATTTTGAAGGTAGGTTCTGGCCAATGTATTAATTTAGAAGTTATTACTAGATATTTTATCAACATTATGGGAATGTCGTACTCGGGTCGTGTTGCACGTACCGGTGCTCGCTCAACAACGCGACAGGACTTTAGCGTTTTCCTAGTATCCTAGAACTAGCGCGGCGCACTGTAGCCAGCGGAAAGTTCGGCTAACCTAACGAAAGTACACCTTTAACATAAGTAGTAACAAGGCAATATAGCAGTGTTAACAAGGTGTAGGCCCTAGGCCTATAAAAGTTGGAACCCCCTAGCCGAAGAAGTGCCGCCTAGCTTTGGTGCTGAGCCTAGGTAGAGAAATTGAGCATTCGAATTTCGACATCAGAAAGCTCTTTCATCTGCCTAGACTAGGCCTAGGGCTAGGCTAGGTTTAGTTAGATACTTTTCGTAGGCCTAGGCTAGAGACCTCACGTTATAACCATTAGCCCATGACAGGCCTAAGCTAGGCCCTGTAAGAAAAATGTGTGTATTTCGTATTCGTATTTTCTTTCTTCCCTTGCTAGTGACAATTTGTCGGCATAAGCTTACCTGCTCTGCATATTATGAAATGAGAAGTGAACACAAAAACAATATTTTAGGTTATGGCTCGTTGTGGTTTGACACTTCACTTGAACTAGGCCTAGCCTAGGCCTAGCCTATCTTCGGATGTAATGACGAAATAACACTTCCACTCACATTCAACTCAGAAACTAATTCACTAGGGCTACGATGGTTCAAAATATCATTTTGATATTGGCTAGCCCCTAGGCCTACGTTTTATGTAAAATAATGCTTGACGAAGATCATAAAGCAAGTATTGATAGGCCTCAGCATACGATGTATAGTAGGCCCTAGTATCTATGATACGATGCACTCTCCCTCGGACCCTCACCCTCATTCGCCAAAAATTATAGAAGCTAATACCAATATAAATCAAATTTAATTTTCTTAAATCGATGAACATTTTGAATAATATATAATCTTGTAATTAATAAGATGCGTGTATAAAATATTCAAGCATTTTAAGAGTATTTATGGCCAGAGCATTAAAAGGTCCTAGGTTACAAAAGGTAAATTTGGCTTTTGGGCAGATTGTGTTGGCGCTACCGACTGTATCCTTCGATCCTGAGATGGCTGTGACATCATTGAACATTCAAGGAGCGGGAATATGAATAATGTACGATTTCTTTTGTGAATTTACTGGGCCAGTATAAAATACTGTAATATACGAATTTGTTATAAATTGTTTAAAACCTTACGCATAGCATTCGTATGCTATAAAATGATTAGAATTTAGAATTTAAAGAACATGCGGTCATTTATAACTTACTGCAGCTCTATGTGGCAGTGCTTTCCTTTTGGTCTTGTTGATTCTATCAAATTTGACAAGCGGTGATAGTCTTTCATTGTTGATTACCACGGAATCTAACATCTTTATTCAACCATGGGGTTATAAAATATGATTCAACATGACGTGCTTTGCGTCTGATTGGTGATTTATAAACAAAATAATCGTATTATTTTCAATCTAGTGTACATATTATATCGTTGCTATCGTGAGAAAAGGAGTACGGAGTATCGATAGAGCTGTTGGCCGACGAAAGTGGAAAATAGTATTTTGAAGATCCAGGTATAACACCATTAATAAATCAATGGTAACACCATGAAGCTTTTTAATCTGGCAAACCATATTCTAGACCCAGGAAGTTCAAAGTAGAGCTAAGCTAAGCTTGCATTGCTTGTTCTAATATTATCAAATATTGTAGAACTAGAAACTATTAAATTACCGTACCGTAATTGTAATAAGCTCACTGCTCAGTAGTAAAATTGTTAGGTATGCCTACCAAGAACCAAATTGTGCAAATAGAAATGGTTTGTGCCACTATAGGCTAAACCGGAGCTAGACCTTCCATAGGCTACCTCTACCGGGTGTAAGGGGGGTTTCAAGTCTAGTTCCAGGTCCAGGTCTAGGTCCAAATTCAAGTCCACGTCTAACAACGTATAGAAGGTGCTATTAATTTGTCAATGGCGTATGAAGTAGGTACTGTCTGAAAAAAGTCTAATTCTAGGTCCATTCTTGGTCCAAGTCGGCAAATGGACCGAGCAATCGAAAGTGTACACTCGTTTTAGGTCCGGTCAAAATTGCTGGCATTACAATGAGCGAAACAACAAACAAATGCATTTTTAAATTAAGGTAAACAATTAAGTTTTGTTTGTTTTATTACGTGTTCAATTATTTTTCCTAAATTTTCTGTAAATAGTTTTTATTACGCAAATACTTTACAATTACAAAGGACTCTCGAATGCACTCCTAGCCCAACTTTAGGCAGTGTTGACTTTGCCCAGCAGGCAGCTCTACTGTAGGCTGGTATAGCACTTTAACATTGAGTTGGACTTGGACCTAGACCTGGACGTGGACCTTCAAGCAGTCAGACACGTCCTTAAGGTGTGTCTGAATTAAGGTTAATGTTAATGTCCTACGAAAGGACAACTACTATCGAAGGCCATAGTTGAGTCGCTGGTAGGCCTACAACCCACGACCCATGGAAGCTCACAGTCCACGACTACGGAAAGCCAACCACTGTCCGAGGACATAATTAAATCGCCGATGCAACAAGCGATCACTGGAAACACTCAGTCTGCGACCCAGTCTGAATTCCTGAAGGAACCAAGACTGGACATCTCCTACAACACTGAATGCCTAGACCTGGAAGAAGTCACCCTGTCCCCTCCAGCCGCCAAGACTGACCTAGGCGAAGTCAATGAATCCGAGACCACACCAAGAAGACTATGTTTCAGTCGATGGCATCAATCGGCTCTACGTGTCAGGCCACGACCCCAGGAAGCACAGAGTCTGAGAAGGCCAGCGAAAAATTAAAATTTTAACTAGATCACATAGCTATACATCGTCAGCAGATACTGAAATAGACTATTTAACCGATTCCGACTATGATTTTTTAGGTTTTGACACAAACCCAAATATGACATTGTCCGAAATCAAACAACTAACTTACCATTTTACCCTTTTTGGACAGGACCGCCCCTACTAAACACTCCCTAGCCATACCCGAATTTAGTTATAACAGGCCCATACAGGTTAATACTACTATTGATATTCACCACAGGCCTACAGTTCCCAAATAAACATACTACAAATAGGCCTAAACCTAAACACATCAATGTTTTAAACCCTAAAAAAGTAACTAATAGGTCTCATGAAAACAATAATCTAACGATTTTACATCAAAATATATACAGTGCATTTCAAACAAATTAACCTTTAGCTTTGATTTAAAGTCCCCCACTGAAAATAAGTTATATAACTGAGTGGGTAGACTCTAAATACAATTTATTTATTTATTTATTTATAACTTAGAAGATTTGATAAATGAGATGGAAGAAAGTGAAGACCTAGTTAAGAATATCGATACTAGGAAGCTTACCAAACGCTTTTTCAGGCGCGTTGTTGGATGAGCGTAATTTTTTTTTAAACGAAAAAAAGCGTAAAATTGCGATTTCCACACGAAATAATTTTTCGATTACGCTCAAATTTCACATGAATATATTAATTCATAAAATTAAGGTTCTGTGAAAAACTTATTACAATCGGATAAAGCATGTGGGTGTTATAAATCGAAGAAATTTTTTTTAAAAAATGTAAAATTGCGATTATCAAGAGAAATAATTTTTCGATTCCGCTCAAATTACACTCGAGTATATTAATTCATAAAATTAAGGTTCTATCAAAATATCATTGCAATCGGATAAAGCATGTAGGTGTTATACGCTCAAATTTCACACGAATATATTAATTTATAAAATAAAAGTTCTGTGAAAAAATCATTACAATAGAATAAAGTATGTAGATGTTATAAGTCGAAGAATTTTTTTAAAAATCGAAAAAAATCGTAAAATTGCGATTTTTATGAGAAATAATTTTTCAATTGCGCTCAAAAACGTGTCAGTTCTAAGTTCAGAGATTTCGAAGGCCTCCAGAAAATTTCATCGCAATTGGTGTATCGGCTTAGCCGGAATCGTGTTAATAAACACACAACTATACAGGGGAAAAAAAGGAAAAAGAAAACATTCCGTATTTTTTCTCCAGTGTAGTGAAATGGAATCTTCGCTTCGCTCGCTACGCTCATCTAATCATCTGCTTAACAGAACATTTGCAAAAATTTACGAAATAGCACAAGTAAAAAAAATACAATTTTAAATTAATATCCGTCTTTAGCAGGAATACCCACAGACATGAAGGAGTTGCAATTTTGTTAATGAAAAGTAATTACAGGATGTCAAAGATAAAAAACATTTCCAAAAATAAGTATTGAAAAATATATAGAAATAACTGGAATAGAAATAACACTGAAACAAAACTTAAATAATAAATAACATAATAATTATTACACTGTATCGCACACCAGATGGTAATTTCGATATCTTCATAGACAAAATTGAAACCATCCTTACAAAAATAGCTAAAAATAAATAATGTAATTCAAGGTGACTTCAATGTAGACTTCCTTAGAGATTCAACTAAAAAGTAGAAATTAATAAATCTCCTAGATTCCTTTGACCTTAAGTTAACAATAAATACCCCAAACAGATATGATAATTACCACAACTCAGCAACACAAATAGACAATATAATTGGATGAGCGAAGCGAAGATTCCATTTCACTACACTGGAGAAAAAATCCGGAATGTTTTTTTTTTTTTCTGTATTTTTGTCTGTTTGTCCACACGATTCCGGCTAAACCAATACTCCAATTGCGATGAAATTTTATGGGGGCCTTCGAAATCTCTGAACTTAGAACTGCCACGTTTTTGAGCGCAATCGAAAAATTATTTCTAATGAAAATCGCAAATTTACGATTTTTTTCGATTTTTAAAAAATTTCTTCGACTTATAACATCTACATGCTTAATCCGATTTTAATGATTTTTTTACAGGACCTTAATTTTATGAATTAAGATATTCGTGTGAAATTTGAGAACAATCGAAAAATTATTTCTCATGAAAATCGAAATTTTACGGGTTTTTTCTTTTTTTTAACAATTCTTTCACTTATAACACCTACATGCTTTATCCTATTGTAATGATTTTTTTACAGAACCTTAATTTTATGAATTATTATATTCGTGTAAAATTTGAGCGCAATCGAATAATTATTTGTTATGAAAATAGCAATTTTACGATTTTTTTCATTAAGAAAAAATAAAAGAATAAAGTTAATTTTTTATTTAATTTAATTTAATTTAAAAAAAATCGACTTAGTAATAATTTTTTCACAAAACAACAGAAAATCTGCATAACACATGGCAGGTCAATGCACCAATTACGCTCATCCAACAACGCGGCGGGACTTAAGCGTTTTCCTAGTATTTACAAACACACACTTTAATTATGAAACAAAAGTAATAGAAAGAGGAATCTCAGACCATGCTGCACAACTGATTTTATATTCGATTCATTCATAAATTGCATTTAATATCCTTTTTATTTGTTATCAAATTTGTTGAGTATTTAATGCATTGTTGTAATATTACTATTTCAAATATTTACTTAAATGTAGTTCATTGTTGTGTCTGCATCTATGTAATTAGATTTATTTAGTTGTCCTCCTTTGTAAATCAGTTTTTATAACTGAATAGGATAGACGTTAAATAAATAAATAAATAAATAAATAAAATAAAATAAAAATAAATAAAACTGCAAATTAAACAAACCAATGAAAAAAAGAATTCAGAAAATAATTTTCTTGATTTCAATGAACAATTTGCAATAGTGAGCTGGAAAGATGAAATTGAATCGGGTTCCGTCAATGAAATGTATGACTTGTTCATTAACAAATTCGACAAACTATTTCGAAATAACTTTCCATTTAGAAAAATAGTAGCAAAACAAAAATACAAAAAATTCATGGCTGACACAGAGTTTAAAAATTTCTCGCAAAAACTTAAAAAGCCTGCATAAAATAACATTACATTTTTCTGACAGTATATTTATTAAAAGTCATTACCAAATATATAACAAAAAACATATAAAAAGACAATAAACATAGCAAAAGTTAAATACTATGAAAATAAAATAAAACAAAGTGATAATAAAAAATAAAAAATGTGAAATAGTAAATACCCAATTGAGTCGGAACCACCAACCAAAACAAATACCAACATTACAATAGAAACGCATGAAGGTCTCATTAATGATCCACAAAAAAATAGTACAATGCTTTGTTGATTACTTTACTGGCATAGCAAGTCAACTAACCAAAGACATAAACCTGAACCAACAAAATGAAACATATCAGGACCTTTTAAAAAAATCTTAGAAAAGTCCAACAGGATCAATCTTCATGGAGGACACAGATAAAATGGAAATCTTACAAATTGTCAAATCCCTCAAAAGTAAAGGGTCTAGTGGATTCGACGAAATATCAATGTTCCTGGCAAAAATATGCATTCCATTTATAACAGAGCCACTTAAAATAATTTTTAATGAATCCTTAAATTCAGGAATTTTTCCTGATAAACTAAAAATTGCTAAAATTATCCCATTTTACAAAAAAGGCGATCATACTAAAATGGACAACTATAGGCCAATTTCCCTCCTTCCGGCTTTCTCCATGATCTTTGAAAAACTCATTCACTAAAGAATTTCTAATTTCTTTGAAGGAAAACAACTTTTCTCAAATAGCCAAATTGGATTTAGGAAAAACAGATCAACCTGTACAAAAATAAAATATAGGTTTCTGGTAAAACTTGTTGAAGCTCTAGAAAATAAGCATCATGTCATTTGAATATTTTATGACTTATCAAAAGCTTTCGACTGCATTGATCATGAAATTCTCTTAGAAAAACTGCATTATTATGCTATACGGGGCATTAGCATTAGATCTAATAAAATCATTCTTGAGCAATAGATATCAATATGTAGAATTAGTAACACATGATATAAAAGAAAATGAGATCAAAACCATATCTCAGAGACTAAATAACACATGTGGTGTACCTCAAGGGTCCATTGTTGGTCCACTATTCTTCATTATTTTCATAAATGATCTTCCCTTTTGTTTAGACGATGTTGAACTTTTTGCAAATGATGCTTCCTCTTTAATCGATGCACTTTTGAAAGAAGATTTAATACCAAAAGCAATAGAAAAGGCAACGACAACTATAAATTGGTTTCTAAGTAATAAGTTAATCTCAAACTCGTCAAAAACTAAACTAATCCACTTTCATTCATCACAAAAATCAAGACATTTAGAACCAATCCAAGAACCAACATTTAAAGTAAACGGAAGTGTTACTCATACCATTTCAAGGGTACCGGACGTTGAATTTTTAGGAATTTTTGTAGATGAAAATTTTACATGGAACAAACATATAACTGTTCTAATAGGAAAACTAAACTCAGCGTGCTACTCAATTAGATTGATAAGAAATTCAACAAATATATGTACATCTAAAGTAGTTTATCATGCACTCTTTGAAAGTTTATTAAGAAATGGAACAGAAATTTGAGGACATTCCACACAACATGACAATGTATTTAAAATACAAAAACGTGCAATCAGAAACATTGCAAAGGCGCACCCAAGAACTCACACACAACCTTTATTTAAAAATCTAAAAATTCTTACCTTATACTGTATATTCATTCTTAAATCAGTATTATTTGTAAAAAAAAAAAACTTTCATTCGCTGGACAAAAATCACACATGCCACTCACACCAAACAAGACAACATAATGGCGTCCATACACAACACCATAATACTAAATTTGCCCAATACAATTCCAACTATATGAAAATTAAACTTTTTAATAAACTTCCCAAAGAAATAAAAAATACTACAACCATTACAAATTTTAATATAAAGTAGAAAAAATCTTAAAAGATAAAGCCTACTACTCTATAAGGGAATATCTGGAGGACAACCTGTAGCTAAGTAAGCAGCACTGCCAGATTTTTAAATATATACTAACATTTTATTCTTATTACAGCATTCGCACATTGTAAATATTCATTATGTAGAAAGCATTTAATATGGGTGACCAACCATTTTGTATAACTGACTTGCAAGTGCTATTCTTATATTATTTCTATATTATTTATATGTTACGTGAAATGCATATAATAATATGTATCTTGTTTTTAATTGGGTCTAATTATCTACATGAATTATACATATCTATGAAAATACCAATACATATCTATCTATCTATACCAACCGAACCGACAGTAGAGCTGCCCAGTGGCGTAACTACGGGGGGTGGGCGAGGGGGGCAAACGCCACGCCCTAATTTAGTCATAGGGGGGCACAATTTTGTGGCTAGGTTTTTGTAAACTGACAATAAAACTGTCGATCTTCACAATTTTATAAATTATCGACGAAACCACGCTAAAACCTAATAAAACAAACACCATTTGCAATGTTAAAAATCAAAAATATTCTGGGACTAAGCGCCCCAGACCCCAGTGGCGATTTTTACGGTGTGCGAGGTGTGAAAATTGCAAACCTGATCAGTCAAGAAAAAAGCATATAACAAACCCAAATATAATTAGTAGGGTATGAATGAAATTTATTTTTAGAAAATGTACAAAGAGCACACATGCGAGTCAATTATTCTCTATTTTAAAGTACCTTCTTCTATGATGAATTTAAACTCACACAAATACTTTACCCAATATGGGAGTTACAAGCACGCTTGTTACTTTGGGGAATTATAGGTAAAGTCTAAAAATAATGGTGATACGCATTTAACCACGATTGCTCTAAGTAACACGCAAGTGACAGTGCAGCCTCCATAGCCGACACCTTTGGTGTATTCGGCACCACGAAAATAAAAACAAAATAGTAATTCCTAAATAAGAGAAAAATATTGAAAGTTCATAACGATCTTAAATTGAGAAAATCAAACTACTTGAACAAAATGTCGGAGTTTGCCACCCAAAATCCATGATGTAGTTACTGGTAAAGATTCGACATAATTGCATATATGCTGTGGTGTATGACGAGAATGCGAGATAACGGCGAGATCAAATCCATTTTAACCTTTCAGTAAACCTTAAACGAATACAAATCAGCGGTTACCATAGGGTATACGCTTGTATACTGGGACTATAATTAATAGCGTGTCGCATAACACGATTCTCTAAGTCGCAGTTGAGATGAGCCTTTTATTTCTGTATATTCCGGACCACGAAAATATCAAAAAATAGTATTCTAAAATAAGGAAAAAATATGTAGAATTAATTTTATAAACAATCTTCAAATGACAAAATCACACTTGAAAAAATGTTTTCAGGAGAGTGCTATAGGAATGCGGCAAAATCCCACATAGGTTAGTCTACTTGTTAAGAATGGACTAGGTCATGCATATCAATTTGTTGGTGAGCGATATGCGAGTAAGCGAACAAGATTCCTTTCACTAAACCTGAAAGAAAACAAATCGGATGTATGGGTAACGTTACCGGTCTAAACCGATCTCGCGATTCGATATTTTTATGGATTGAATCTGAACTATTTGGGCTTTATATTCTCAATGAAACGATTCGAATCGATAAAACTAATAACCAAGTACGATTGTATATAGATAATTTCGTGTGAAAAATGTGAGCGTAGATTTCAAATAAATATTTCTCAATGAAAATCGCATACGATTTTTGTAATTTTAGGGTATGCCCTATAGGACAGCGTGTTTTAAGCAAATTTCTGTTTCGCTTTCCTTTACGACATAAACAAGTGTATCTTGAAATTTTTGAACAATGTTCAAGAAAGATGGCAATATAGGGCTCTGCAGCTAACACATTTTCCAACAATTAATTTTGTTTTAAAATAATTTATAAAAAATAAATTAGTTTTCACGAATTTTGATTTTGTTAAAAACTCCAAAATTGACTATATTCGTGATTTTTTCCTGGCTGATTAAGACAAAATTTTGAAAATCTATGACCACAGGGCTGTCCATGTATGCTCTGTTGAAAACTTTGCAAAGTTTCATATACGTCGGATGCATCTTGGCCGAGCGAATAGCTTTTTGCTAACTGCCAAATGTGTCCCATTCACTCTAAAACTTTTTCATAAAGTTTCCTCAAAATCGGAGTAGCCGTTTGCCCAGTCGTGGGCCAAATATCACGAAAATATCTCATTAAAAATCGACAATAATCGTAAAAATACGACAATTAATTATAAGAAATATTTGATCGATTGTACCCCAAAACGTGGCAAGTCTAAGTTCAAAGATTTCGAAGGTCCCCTCCAATTTTCATCAAGATCGCATATGCAGTTTGCCCGGTAGAGCGCGAACAGACCGAAAAAAATGCGGAAAAAACGGAGCTAAATTGACATTTTTTTATTTATCGGGTTGTCATCAATAAAAAAAATTAAAATAAATAAATAATAAATGTCATCAACGGGTAGCGAGACATTTAAAAGAAGCTAAATTGTTTGGGGGGTCAGTGAAATTGAAATCTTTGCATCGCGCGAACGAAGTCTTACAACGCAAGTCAAACGGTACAAGATCTGTGTTTTTGTCGGTGATTGGGTGAGTGAGTTGCTGCTGAACGGCCGAACGACTAAACAGATTGAGCTGAAATATTAAAAAGATATCCTGTACAAGTTTTTAGCATTTTGAGTAAAAATCCTCCCTTGGTACTTTTCGGTAGGAGTAGGCTATGTGCCGGTACCGGGTTTCCCCTCCTCCCTTCTCTATTAAATTTGCACTAGTGGGCTACATTGCCTGTTGCAAATAGAGACATAAATAAATAAATAAAAAATAAATTTAAACTTTCAAGAAATAATAAATTGGAAAATGGCTGAGAATGTCACAATTAATTTAACAACATAGTTTGTTTGTTCGTGAACAGATCGTTTATAACAAATCATGTGTACATGCAGTGACCAATGTGTATATCGAATGTTGCACACTCAAGGTTACTCAAAACTCCGCTCGAGATTGAGTAAACCTTGCAATCATCACGCGTATTTATTTCGTACTGGCTATATTTTCCGTACTAGGAAGCTTCGCAAACACTTTTTCAGGCGCGTTGTAGGATGAGCGTAATTTTTTAAAAACGAAAAAAGCGTAAAATTGCGATTTCCATGAGAAATAATTGTTTGATTACGCTCAAAATTCACACGAATATATCAATTCATAAAATTAAGGTTATGTGAAAGAATAATTACAATCGGATAAAGCATGTGGGTGTTATAAGTCGAAGAAATATAAAAAAAAAAAATTTTTTTTGTAAAATTGCGATTATCATGAGAAATAATATTTCGATTCCGCTCAAATTTCACACGAATATATAAATTCATAAAATTAAGGTTCTGTAAAAATATAATTACAATTGGATAAAGCATGTAGGTGTAATAAGCCGAAGAAATTTAAAAAAATCGTAAAACTTCGATTTTCATGAGAAATAATTTTTCGATAACGCTCAAATTTCACACGAATATATTAATTCATAAAATAAAGGTTCTGTGAAAAAAATAATTCCATTCGAATAAAGCATGTAGATGTTACAAGTCGAAGAAATGTTTCAAAAATCGAAAAAAAATCGTAAAATTGCAATTTTTATGAGAAATAATTTTTCGATTGCGCTCAAAAACGTGGCAGTTCTAAGTTTAGAGATTTTTAAGGCCTCCAGAAAATTTTATCGCAATTGGGGTATCGGTTTAGCCGGAATTGTGTTAACAAACACACAAAAATACAGAATTAAAAGAAAGAAAAAAAAACATTCCCGATTTTTTTCTCCAGTGTAGTGAAATGGAATCTTCGCTTCGCTCGCTACGCTCATCCAACTATTGCATGCATATTTCAGAACATGTTCTATTTTTCAGAAATAATTGGATGAGCGAAGCGAAGACTTCAATTTCACTGACCCCCAAAAAATTTAGCTTGGATGTTTTTTTTGGTTGGTTTTGTTTTATTTGTCTGTTTGTTCGCTCTCTACCGGGCAAACGGCATATGCGATCTTGATGAAAAATGGAGGGGACCTTCGAAATCTCTCAACTTAGACCGGCCTCGTTTTTTGGGTGCAATCGAAGAAATATTTCTCATTAATAACGTAATTTTACGATTTTTTTCTATTTGTAGTGCGATATTTTCGTGACATTTGGGCCGATTCTGACCAAACGGGTGGGGCCACAACGTTCATATTTAACATGGACATTAAGGTAATGGTAATGTATTGACTTTTGAAAGAAAAAGTTGAAAAAGTTAGTCACAATCCATAGAAATAAAGGTTTTAATGTGAGTTTTTTTAGTTGTAAAATAACAATTAATAAGTAACAATAGAAACTTGACAACAATCACCTACAATGCGTTCAAAAAACAGTTGCAAAAGTAAAGAGATCCCACGCAAACTTAAAACTTACAAAAAAGCTCATCCATCAACGCGACTAAAAAAGCGTTCGCGAAGCGGCCCATAGGTAATTGGATGACCGAAGCGAAGACTTCAATTTCACTTACTTTTTTTCACTTACATTATCCCAAGAAAAATAGCTCGGGTGCTGGTTTTGTTAGTTTTTTTCTGTTTGTTCGCGCTCTAACGGGCATGTGGCATATGCGATCTTGATGAAAATTGGAGAGGACCTTCGATATCTCTGAACTTAGACTTGCCACGTTCTTGGGTACAATTGATCAAATATTTCCTATGATTATCGTACTTAACGATTTTGTTCGATTTTTAATGAGATATTTTCGTGATATTTGGCAAACAGCTACTCCGATCTTGATGGAACTTTATGGGAACGTTTAAATTAACTGAAATTATATATGTTATGATTTAGAGACATTTGAAGAAATATTTCTTATAGAAATCGTACTTTTACGATTTTTCCCCGGTTTTTAATACGATATTTTCGTGATATTTGGGCCGATTCTGACCAAACGGTTGGGGGTACAACGTTCATATTTTTCATTGACAAAGATATTGGTGATGTAGTGCCTTTTGAAAGAAAAAGTTAAAAAAGTTGTTCGAAATTCATAGATATAAAGGTTTTAATATAAGCCTTTTACATGTGTATTAAAAAGAAACTATAGAAAAAGTAATGAGATCCCACTTATAAACGTAATTATTGGACAGAAATATGTTTTTAAATAGCTCATCCATCAACGCTACTGGAAAAAGCGTTCGCAAAGCGGCCTTGTATAATATAAGGTATAAACGATAGTGTTTTAAGTTTAGTTGGTATAAGGGCTTGTCAATTGTAAGGCTATAATGCGCCACAGTAGGATAGGACCATTGTAGATCCAGCCTTAGGTAGGGGATGACATGGAATGTTCCCAGGTACTCAACACATGGCTTTGCAACGACTTTGGCATTTCCCTCATGATTATATCACTCTTATCTTCGTTCTTGCCGATTATAATTCAAGACGAGTGAGCGCAGCGGACGAAGTCTTACATTGCAAGTCAAACAGAAACAGCACTTTTTTGTCGTTATTTTTCGAACAATTTCTCCCTTACCTCAGTTTTATTTGCTGTGTAAAGCCTGAAAAATACATTCAATGTTTTCATTCGAGAAATCTCTATTTCAAGGACAAAACAAACAAAACTTTAGTACCGAATAAAATCTTTCTTAGATTGATCGTCTTTCGTCCTCGAATTAACGAAACTGAACTACTGTCTAAATTACTTTCTGCAAGTAAGTTTTCACTCTGCAGAATTTCTCTTTTTTCTCCCTCAGACCCATTATAAATTTCCATAAATCATTCTCACTACTCTTTGTAATTGAACCCGGTCAACAATTGTTCTACGCAAAAATTAATAGGCCTAGAATTTCCCTACAATATCTTATCCTTACTAATTAAACCATTGGTGATCATTCCTACCCAAGTATAACCCAGCCTAATACCTTAACCAATCTCACCCTACCCTTCAAAACCTCTGTTGTATATACTCTAAAATTTTGTCAATCTATCCTCAATTCTTCTAACTTCCAGAGTTTGCCATTTCTGCATTGTAACAATATCTCCTGAACAATTCATACTCTTTTATATCTCCATTCACCAGTCCTTTCTTTCCAGTCTCAAACCGTTCCCGATAACCCACCGAGCTGTTTTCTTTTGCACAATTTCCATTACATGATTTACCTTTTTTTTCTTTAATGAAACTAAAAACCAGGTAAAACATAAGTACTTATTTGTTTTATCAATTTTAGCGGATTAGGTACTTTTTAAAAAGAAAAGTGTTTATCAATCTTGCAAAATATAGTTCTATGGTATTCAATCTTTTTTGTGGAGTACCCTAAGGATCAATATTAGGACTCCTTTTATTTATTCCCTACATACATGATATATCTACTATAATGGCCGGAATCAATTATAGTTTATATGCTTATTTCTTGTTTTTTTTTTATTTAGAAGGGTTGGATGTCGAAGAGATCTTAAGACGTCTTCAAGAAGTTCTCAAGAGGATGGATGCTTGGTTTAAAACTCAGGAACTTGATATTGATTATAGTAAAACAAATTTTATGATTTTTCATAAGGCTAATAGTAGAAGCCATGAATGGTATTCATTTGACGTTGAATTGTAATGGTAAGTTAATTTCTAGGAGTGTATGAATTTAACTATCTTGGAGTTTTCTTGGATTGTTATTTAAATTTTAAGAAACAATAGGAACATGTATGTAATAAAGTATCATCAGCAATAATTGACGACTCGAAATGGCGGAGCTTAAAACGATCGATAGGTCACGTGACTAGTATTGGGTATAAATCCTCATTTCGCAAGCTGGCGCCTGCTGAACGGCGCATCACTTATCACGCTCTAACTTTTATTCTATTCATTATTTGGACAACACTTAAATGAATAATATTTAGCAAACATATCATTCCTTGTAATAGCGATTATTCCGATTGTTTTGACAAAGTTGTTAGCTTGTTATAACAATGTACGCATCATACAAGTGAAAATTATCAATGACTTAAGTTTTCTCATTAATTAATTTGACAAAAAACTACTGATCGGATTTCGACAAGGATTCTTTGTAAAAATGCATCAGACTGTTTAGACAAGAAATATACTAACTTTCTAGATAGAAAGTGCACTGAACGAAAATTTACAGCATAGAGTAATATGCAGCGTGCACTTTTTCACGGCTCATCCGCACGTCAAGAGTGCGTATTTTAGATACTAGGAAAACGCTTAAGTCCCGCCGCGTTGTTGGATGAGCGTAATTGGTGCATTGAGCTGCCATGTGTTATGAGGATTTTCTGTTGTTCTGTGACAAAATTATTACAAAGTCGAATAATTTTTTTAAATTAAATTAAATTAAATAAAAAATTGACTTTATTTTTTAATTTTTTTTATGAATCGTAATTTTAAAAAAGGAAAAAATCGTAAAATTGCGATTTTCATAAGAAATAATTATTCGATTGCGCTCAAATTTTACAAGAATATATTAATTCATAAAATTAAGGTTCTGTGAAAAATTCATTACAATAGGATAAAGCATGTAGGTGTTATAAGTCAAAGACTTGTTTAAAAAAAGAAAAAACATGTCAAATTTCGATTTTCATGAGAAATAATTTTTCGATTGCGCTCAAATTTCACACGAATATCTTAATTCATAAAATAAAGGTTTTGTGAAAAAATCATTAAAATCGAATGAAGCATGTAGGTGTTATAAGTCGAAGAAATATTTTAAAAATTGAAAAAATTCGTAAAATGGCGATTTTCATGAGAAATAATTTTCCGATTGCGCTCAAAAACGTGGCAGTTCTAAGTTCAGAGATTTCGAAGGTCTCCATAAAATTTCATCGCAATCGGAGTATCGGTTTAGCCGGAATCGTGTTAACAAACAGACAAAAATACAGAAAGAAAGAAAGAAAGAAAGAAAAAAAATAAAAATAAATAAAAACATTCCGGATTTTTTTCTCCAGTGTAGTGAAATGGAATCTTCGCTGCGCTCGCTACGCTCGCTACGCTCATCCAAAAACACATACCCTGCATATTACTCTATGCTGCAAAGTTTCGTTCAGTGCACTTTCTATCTAGAAAGTTAGTTTATTTCTTGTCTAAACAGTCTGATGCATATTTTTAAAGAGGTCTTGTCGAAATCCGATCAGTAGTTTTTTGTCAAATAAATTATTGATACAACTTTAGTCATTGATAATTTTCACATGTATGATGCGTACATTGTTATAACAAGCTAACGACTGTGTCAAAAATCCAAATAATCGCTATTTCAAAGAATGATATATTTGCTAAATATTATTCATTTGACTATTGTCCAAATAATGAATAGAATAAAAGTTAGAGCGTGATAAGTGTTGCGCCGTGAAGCAGGCGTCAACTTGCGAAATGAGGATTTATACCAACTAATTCCGCCATGTTGCCTCGTGACGTCAGGAGGAGGGTACAATTCAAGTCGTCAATTGAAATTATAAGTAGAATGAATAGGTTTGTTACAGAGAGAATGTTGAGGTTACTTGTAGATTCTTATATTCACTCTGTTATTGATTATTGCTTAGTGGTTTGGGCAGTAAGACCTTCTACCGAACTGTACTCCAGAAGAGAATTGACCATCTGTTTGATTCAATTACTTTGAGCCAAGATTTACAATTTAAAGCTTTACGATTGATATGAGGAAAGGATGAAGTATAGCGTGCTGGTGAATACATACAAATTATTAAAAGGTATGTATTAAGGTAATCTACACAATAATTTTCAAATTATTTATCATGTTAGAAATTATATTTTAATGTACTCATTGCAAGTTCCTAGATTAATTTCTGAATCATTAAGAAAGTCATTTTTGTACAAAGGCGTATCCTTTTGGAATTCAGTTTCTTATGACTTATGATATTAGAAACCAGTTTACTGAGCTAGGAATCGTGCAATTTAAAAGTAAAATTGAAGCAATGATAATGAATCGAAGAGCAAAGAAGAATTGATTTTTTCTATTTATTTGTGGTTCATTGTCTGTGTGTTTGTGTAATGTTACGCCCGCAGCCAAGAACTACGCGACTGTTAGGCGACGACGAACTCCGCACCGTTTACAGCTACCCGAGTTTTGGGGTTTTCAGCTATCTGCACATGCCGCCTCGAAAGATTTACAATCTTGAAACTAGATATATGACCTGATACGTGGTCCATGACCTCCTAAAAAAAAACACTCCGGTCCGATAACCCGTTCGGTGTTAAAAATCCTTTCGGCTGGCTGGCTAGGGGTTAATTCTCTGCGGAAAGTTATAAGAGCCTATACAGAGAAAACGGTACATCTTAGAACATGAAACAAGGATAACACTTAGATGTACCTCAGACGCAGTGCCAAGAAGTGCAGTGCAGAAAATGAAATTTTCGGATAATAATCAAAACACGCAATTACTACTGCGTGGTACTTTGTACAATCTTGAAATTGAGCACGCTTTTAACCATTATAAATATCTAGCGTCCAAAACACAAGGGGCTTAATTTGGAGGGACCGTGGACCCAAAAATGCCAAAAAACAACACTGAACTCAAAAATTTAATCGTTCAAAGAAAACGCTACAACTGAGAAGTTTAAGACGTGGAATAGTGGAATACACTTTTGACGGTATACATCAAAGCAGAGAGAGAGAGAGAGAGAGAGAGAACAGGGAAGGTAACCACTGCGCACAGCTCAACAGAAGTCAGAAATCCAACAATATGAGCGGCGTCCAAGTCCAACTTCAAACAAACCGCCAATATCTGACACAGCAACCCACTTTTGAAGGAATCGACTCCTAGAAAAATTTAATCATTCAAAGTCGATCATTCACGCCTTGATAGGACACAAACAGCAAAAAGATGTCATATCCCCCACAAATACAAAAATTTGTAAAAAAAAAAAAAAAAAAAAAGGCAGCCAAGCTCTCCTTCAAAAGTTTTCGGCTGTGAATGCTGTGAGATATCGAAGTTGAGCCAAGCTTTTCATTCTTTCTCCCTAGTTTAGCATTGAAAAGAAATAAGATCATTTCGCTTGTTGACGAGCGCCAAGCTAACCATTTTCGTGGCAAGAAAGTAAAATTTTAAAACTCAAAATCATAAAAAAAAATCCTTGGCCATTGACTTTTAGAGTTCTCGTAATGAACCAAACTCAATGGCCAAGCAATTTTTCTGATTTTGAGAAAGTCAATAACCAAGCAATTTTTTTATGATTGTGATTTTAAAAATTTTAATTTTAAAGTTTGTACAAATTACCACGCCTTAGTAATTATGTGATGAGATTATTATCCCCAAAAAATCTACGGTCCGTTACCCGATTTTGGTTTTGAAAGCTAAAGGCACTGCGTCTGAGGTACATCTAAGTGTGGTCCAAGTTTCATAGTTCTAAGATGTGCCGTTTTCTCTGTAGGCTCTAATACAGTGTTGAATTCCGACTTTTCAAGATCCCGGGGGTATTACATGGGGACCAAGAACGGGGGTTTGGGGGGCTTAGCCCCCCAACAAAAGCGCCGCAGGCGAAAATTTTGAAAAATTAGGTTTTTAGAGTGCGTTTGTTGCGTTTTAGAAAAAAGTTGTGGTCTGAACGCAACACCAAAATAATGTAGTTTTTGTGTTTTGTGAACGCTAAAAGTTTCTAAATATCCGCTAGGAGATTTAACCTTCAAACGCTAGATTCACAAACGGTCATTGTTAGCAACGAAAACAGATACAATATTTTCCAAACAGGCTGCAAAACTGTTTTTTTTTTTTTTTTGCCAATCACAGCACGATTTTTTAAAATTCGACTAATAGGAAGCAAGTATTATATTCACATTCACACTCAAATTCAAACTCACACTTGCCATCATTTTATATTACACTAGGAAAACGCTTAAGTCCCGCCGCGTTGTTGGATGAGCGTATATGGTGCATTGAGATGCCATGTGTTACGCGGATTTTCTGTTGTTCTGTGAAAAATTCATTACTTAGTCGAAGATTTTTTTAAATTAAATTAAATTTTAAAAAAATTAACCTAATTTTTTTAATCAAACTAAATTAAATAAAAAATTAACTTAATTTTTTAATTAATCGTAATTTTTAAAAAAGAAAAAAATCGTAAAATTGCAATTTTCATAAGAAATAATTATTCGATTGCGCTCAAATTAATACGAATATATTAATTCATGAAATGAAGGTTCTGTAAAAAAATCATTACAATAGGATAAAGCATGTAGGTGTTATAAGTCAAAGAATTGTTTTAAAAAAGAAAAAAAAACGTAAAATTACGATTTTCATGAGAAATAATTTTTCGATTATGCTCAAATTTCACACGAATATCTTAATTCATAAAATAAAGGTTCTGTGAAAAAATCATTACAATCGGATAAAGCATGTAGGTGTTATAAGTCGAAGAAATTTTTTTAAAATCGAAAAAAATCGTAAAATTGCGTTTTTTATGAGAAAAAATTTCCCGATTGCGCTCAAAAACGTGGCAGTTCTAAGTTCAGAGATTTCGAAGGCCTCCATAAAATTTCATCGCAATCGGAGTATCGGTTTAGCCGGAATCGTGTTAACAAACACACAAAAATACAAAAAAAAAAAAGAAAAGAAAAGAAACAAAAAAAAAAACATTCCGGATTTTTTTCTCCAGTGTAGTGAAATGGAATCTTCGCTTCGTTCGCTTCGCTCGCTACGCTCGCTACGCTCATCCAATTATGTGTGTTATCTATGAGTAATTTTTTGTGATATTTTGTGTTTTTCTAATATTGAGATTATTGAGTATATTGTTATTTTGTGTTTTATATTGTTGAATGTGTTTTGTATCTTCTATTATTGTATTGTGTATATTGTCCTGGTGGTAAGACACTTTGTGTTATGGGGCTATGCTCTAATTTCTTACCTCCAGCAATGTGATTGTATGTCATGTTGGAATAAATAATAACAAGTATCAGTGTTTAGCCTAATATACAAGACTGCGTTGACCCCTCCTTTTACAGGATGCCTACTCATTGGTTACCTGATAATAGTGTTTTCGCATCGAAAAGTACACTGACCATTTACCCAACATACTGCATCTGTATCAGTCCTGCAAGCGCATATTCTCTCAAGGCGCGACTGCGAGCCAACATACAAAATAAGACATATTGGGAATTTCCTAGACAGAAGTCGGAACCCTTCGAATGACCATACATTTACAAATCTAGTTCTTGACCTCGTGAGTTGCCCACACGTTTTGCGTAGGGTCTGCCTATTTGATTACAGTTACTAACATAAATATTAACAACGTTCAAAGCAATATGTTCGTGCCCTTTCAAAAACGGCAAAATAACATTTAAAAAATGAAGGAATATATTGTGCATGTAGTCAATTTATTCCCGGGGGGGGGAATGACAGCCCCCCCGGGATCATAGCTGGATTCAACACTGCAGATACCATATATCTGTCCAATGAATAAACTACTTACTTACTTACTTACTTACTTACTTACTTACTTACTTACTTACTTACTTACTTACTTACTTACTTACTTACTTACTTACTTACTTACCATTCATTATTTGAACAAAACTTAAGAGGAATAATATTTAGCAAACATCATTCCTTCTAATAGCGATTACTTCGAATTTTTATACACAGCCATTAACTTGTTATATCGATGTAGCCTTCGTATTATACATGAAACAAATATCAGAGTTTAAGTTTTCTCAACTTTAATTATTGACAAAAAACTACTAATCGGATTTCGACAAGACCTCTTTCAAAAAATGCATCCGGCTGTTTAGACAAGAAAAAAATTAACTTTCTAGATAGAAATTTCACTGAACGATAATTTACAGCACACGCGCTGATATGCATGGTATGTGTTTTTATCTAAAATACGCACCTTTGACGTGCGGATGAGCTGTGAAAAATTGCACGCTGCATATAACTACAGTCTGTAAATTTTCGTGCCTATTTAAGTTGAGAAAACTTATAGTCATTTTGATTATTTATTTTCAACGATGTTGAGGCATTTTTTTAAACACAGAACGGGTTATCGGATCGGGGTGATTTTTTTGTAGGTCATGGACCACATATCAGGTCATTTTCCGAGTTTCAAGATTGTAAATCTTTCGGGGTGGCGTGTGCAGATAGCTGAAAACCCCAAAACTCGCCTAACAGTCGCGTGGCGCTTGGCTGTGGGCGAACGACCGTCGGCCTAGATTTCATATAAGTTCTTATTTATGATTTTGCTATTCTCTTTGTTCATTATTGCTTTGATTATGATATAATCAACGGATTTTCAATGATATTTTTCTGCCTAGATTGTCTGGTTGCCGCCCACTGGTGGAGGGAGCTTGCAACTTAAGTTAGGTGTCCTGTATCATTGCTGTGAACAGTTTTTGACTTGAACAATTTCAAATATTCTGATATATCTGATATCTGAGATATCTGATATATTATACATTAGAGTCAAGATCTTTTGTACTAAATTGCTATCAAGATTTGAACACAAGAATGAAGATTCGCGTTCGGTGGTTTCTACCGCGAAAGTTTGATTACTCTTCTGATTTGCTGTTCCTGATTTTTGGCAAACCTCATATTGGTTTAAATGGGATCGTCTAATAAATCTTGTTTTTCTTCTTTCTTTTTCCTTTCTTTTCTTTTCTTTTCTTTTTTTCCAACACCATTTTATATTTGATTCATTGCATTTGATATCCTTTTTGAATTTGTTACCAAAATTGTTGTGTTTTAATGCATGTTGTTGTATTATTACTATTTCAAATATTTACTTAACTGAAGTTCATTGTTGTGTCTGCATCTATGTAATGGGGAATATTCCACTTCCTATTTTATATTTTATTTTAATTCTTATATATGTCTTAATAGCCACTGCACTTGAAAAAAATGTATTTTGTGTAATTTAAACAAGAAGTAAATTAGAACCCCAGTTTGCGCGCCAAAAACGAGCGTGCGCCATCTTTGGATGGTACTACGTCATAACTGTGTAGAGTCAAGGCCAATTAGAACCTAAATGTACGTATGTTATGGCGTTTTCCATTGGCCGCCTTAGAGCAGGTAAGCAGGTGCTCTAAGTTGGCAGCACTCAGGTCGCACTCGCACTAGTGCGCCCTGGCCCCTAGACCGCACTGGATTGCCACTTGTATTTTCATTTGTTCAGTTTTGTAATGTTATTCAAGTGGAGGTTGACAACAATGACATCTCTGCACTCGCCGAGTGCATGCCAATGGAAAACGCCATTAGCCAAAGAACGATGTACATTTTCACAGACTTTTCTTTTTCTTTTTTCGTATGTCACAGGAGATTTACGAGATCATTTTGATAAAGAAATACGAGCATTTTTGTCTTGAATTTTTGCACAGCCTAGGACTATCATACTATTCTTGATCTACATTATGCTTTAATTAGTCATCAAAGTAAGGTTTTTTGCGGGATGTGTGTCAGAACACGGACGTGCAGGCCTAGGGTTGGCAGGCTAAGCCTAGGGCTTGTCAAGTGAGTAATTTTAGTATTCACATATCAAGGCCTATATCCTACAGGAACGATTGGCCTAGACTTGTATTATAAACTAGGAAAACGCTAAAGTCCCGTCGCGTTGTTGAGCGAGCACCGGTACGTGCAACACGACCCGAGTAATGCCCGAGTACGACATTCCCATAATGTTACATACCAATAAGTCTTTAAAGGAGCTAAAAACCCCAAAAATTATTTTTTACCACGTGATCTATAGCACAATACTACACTTAAATGACCGTTTAAAAAATTATATCTTGTAACTGTGATTTAACACGATTTTTTTTAATTTTTTTGATCCAGAAATTGGCGAAAATTGGTGTTTTGGAAAATTTCCTAAATCTGCTTTAACCTGCTTCTTTTTTTGGTCCACATAGATACTAGAGAATAGTACCAATCTTAAATGCCCCTTTATAACATCGTGTCTTGAAACTGTACCCAAATATACCCTCAAACACGCAAAAATATGTATTCCAAAATCACATCCCATCTTGGTATCAGCATATTTTGACCGAACTACTTGCCCAAATTACAAAACAAAATATAGAGAATTTATAGAAAAGGCTGTCGAGTACGTCAATAATGGCCAATATTTTTTTGGATCAAAATCCTCCAAGGTCACGGGGCATAAAGATCGTCCCCATGTTATTTCTTATGGGAGATTTTTGCCGATGGGACCTAGCTCGAAAAATGTCATGTTTGACAATTTTTTGGGAGGTCAAGGTGGCCCCAATAATTTTTCTGTTAGTTGCTAAATTCATTACTAGTTAGCCTGAATGAAATATATTTTTTGAGTTTAGCAGTTAAATACCCCTTTAAGGTCTTGACCGATTTAGCTGAAAATTGGTAAAATAGGAGAGAATGGATAAAATCCACCGCCATCTAGAGGACCTTGGCATCATTTCTTTGGGAAAACTATTTTTACTCTTGATTACTTCTAGGTGGCAGTGCATAGTGACCAGAATTCTCACGTGTGACTTTTCGTTGCCATGGTAACGGTACTTTTGTTAAAATGTAATTTCTATCTACACTACTTATCGGATCAAAATAAAATTAACATATTCGTGACCGGACGGACATTCTAAATGATTTGGCCACCTCAGATTTTGTCGCCGTTTAGTTTTTTAAAAAAAAACTTTAGATTAACTTTAATGTAACTTAATAACTTTTTAAACGATTTTGCCACAAAACTAATGGCATTCAATCGGGAACGAAGCTTGCGGATGGTCAAAATTTCAACTCGATCCGAGCCTCCGTTCGACCGCTATCATGAGCCAAAAAAGCTGCGCGACTTTCCGTTGCCATGGTAACGGTACTTTGTTATAATGTAATTTCCCACTACTTATCGGATCAAAATAAAATTAACATATTCGTTACCGAACGGACATTCTAAATGATTTGGCCACCTCAGATTTTGTCGCCGTTTAGTTTTAAAAAAAAAACTTTCGATTAACTTTAATGTAACTTTTTAACTTTTTGAACGATTTTGCAACAAAACTATACAGCAACCCGCATAGGTGGTATGTACATGTGTGCAAAATTTCAGGTCGATCAGAGAAACGGTGCGACCTGTACCGAAGCAGTAACAGAAAAAAAAAAAAAAACAGACATTCGAGCCATAAGAGTCAAGTGGAGACGCTCGCTACGCTCGCTCAAATAATTTTCTACGCTTAGGAGACCTAGGACTGTTTCAGTTTTGTTTTTTGAGAGCAATGTGCAATGTGAGCAAATGAGAGCAAAAAGCAATGTGAATCTGTTTATACTACTGTAGGTTACGCTTCAATTCAATTCAATTCAATTCAATTCAATTCACTTTATTTTTCCAAATATTACAGTACAATACATTTTAAATCCAACATATTTGTTGAGCGAGCGTAGCGAGCGTCTCCACTTGACTCTTATGGCTCGAATGTCTGTTTTTTTTCTTTTCTGTTACTGCTTCGATTTGAGCGCAATCGAAAAATCATTTCTCATGATAATCGCAATTTTACGATTTTTTTTCAATTTTTAACATTTCTTCGACGAATAAAACCTACATGCTTTATCCGATTGTAATGATTTTTTCACAGAACTTTAATTTTATAAATTAATATATTCGTGTGAAATTTGAGCGTAATCGAAAAATTATCAATTAAAAAAATCGCAATTTTACGCTTTTTTCGTTTAAAAAAAATTACGCTCATCCATCAACGCGGCGGGACATAAGCGTTTTCCTAGTTTAAAAAAAATCTTCAACTTAGAATGATTTTTTCACAGAACAACAGAAAATCCGCATAACACATGGCAGCTCAATGCACCAATTAAGCTCATCCAACAACGCGGCGGGACTTAAGCGTTTTCCTAGTAGATATGTCAATCACTGGGGATCTCCGAGACTATTTCCCGGTGAACCAGAGGAAGATAATCTTGTCAAGAGGTGTGATCAAATCTGGTCTTTTGTCCCTTTGAGGATCTCTAAATTCGTCAACTGTAAACGGACGAACTATATATTTATGAATAATTTAGAACCTCCATTAAAACTAGGAAAACGCATAAGTCCCGCCGCGTTGATGGATGAGCGTAATTTTTTTTAAACGCAAAAAGCGTAAAATTGTGATTTCTTTAATAGATCATTTTTCGATTACGCTCAAATTTCACAATAATATATTAACTCATAAAATTAAAGTTCTGTGAAAAAATCATTACAATCGGATAAAGGATTTTTTTTTAAATCGAAAAAAAATCGTAAATTTGCGATTTTCATGAGAAATAATTTTTTGATCGATTTTTTCCCCCCGTGCAATTCTTCGTTCAGAGATTTCAAAGACCTCCATAAAATTTCATCGCAATTGGAGTATTGGTTTAGCCGGAATCGTGTTCACAGACACACAAAAATACCAAAAAAAAAGAAAAAAAAGAAAAGAAAAGAAAAAAACACAAAACATTCCGGATTTTTTTCTCCAGTGTAGTGAAATGGAATCTTCGCTTCGCTCGCTACGCTCATCCAAAAAGCTGTTTTATGTCATGCCGAGGCCAATCGGCCAAAATTCACATTACTCATTTCAGCTTTCTACTGACTTATGTACTTAAATTTAATTTCATAACATATTATTGGATGAGCGTAGCGAGCGTTGTTAGCGAAGCGAAGATTCCATTTCACTACACTGGAGAAAAAAATCCGGAATGATTTTTTTTTCTTTTTTTTTGTATTTTTGTGTGTCTGTGAACACGATTACGGCTAAACCAATACTCCAATTGCGATGAAATTTTAAGGAGTTCTATGAAATCTCTGAGCGAAGAACTGCACGGGGGGGAAAATCGCTCGAAAAATTATTTCTCATGAAAATCGCAATTTTACGATTTTTTTCAATTTTTGAAAAAATTCTTCAACTTATAACATCTACATGCTTTATCCGATTGTAATGATTTTTTCAAAAAACCTTAATTTTATGAATTAATATATTCGTGTGAAATTTGAGCGTAATCGAAAAATCATCTATTTAAAAATATCGCAATTTTACGCTTTTTTCGTTTAAAAAAAATTTCGCTCATCCATCAACGCGGCGGGACTTAAGCGTTTTCCTAGTATTAGAGTAGCTCCATTTTAATTTAGTTTATAGTGTCTTAAAAATGTTGCAAATCCTAAATTTCATATTTTATGTATCTTGACTTGCTTCACCTCTCACCGTTTGTAATCCATTGTTGAAAGCCCCCTACAGCAAGCCGCTAGGCTAATTGGGGGCTTGATCAACAATAATTGTAAAATATGAATTTTAAAATGCAATAAAGAACAATACAATACAATACAATACAAAAGAATGATACGGTCTGACAAAATTCGGGACGAATTTTCAGGAAGATGGGTGTGTGTGACATTTATGGCATGTCATGACTGAGTCGCAAGGTGACGTATGGCAGCGATCGCGGCAATGTCGGTGATTGTCTGGCGCATCGAAGAGAGAAGTGTCATGTGGGAGGCCGGGCCGATAAACTACATTATGACGTACGATCAGATCAGCTGTTGCTTGGTTTTTACGTGATATCTTAACTGGAACACGAGACAGTGCGTTGCGAGACGGGGTAGAGAGTACACCCCACGACCCCAGCCCAGTGAACGTGAAAGATCTTCAATGCACCTGGTTCGACGCTAGGCATCTAGCCACCCTGCTATTCACCAACACAGAAGAAACTTGTAAGCTAAGCTATAGTTATGTTCATCATAGTCATTGATTGTCGGATTGTGAACATAACACCTGGATTCGCGTCTCGGTAAGCCAACCTCAGTCGTACTTGTAGACCACTTTATGGCTAGCCCCTGATTCTGATTGTTTGTTGTTTTCTGTTTTCTGTTGGATTCTTCTCTGAATATTGCTTAATAAACCTATACATTGATAGTTTTGTTGACTATGTTAAAATAAGTGGCGAATCGACCTCTCATCCTATCCTAAACGAAATCAAGCGTCACAATATTAGGTCTATCCTTGGTTTTAAACAGGCTACTAATACCATTATATACCATGCCATCATATACATATTTTTCACTCATGGCATATAAAATGCGAAATAAGTACCAGTATAAACAGTTTTCTTTTTTTTCAGATGTCTGTATTTATACCACCAGCAACTAGCGTCTACATGAAACTAAATAAATATATATAATAAATAGTCTTGAATGTTTTGACGTTTTGGAGTTCATTTTCTTATCCTCACCTATTATTTGTACATAATTTATTTCTGCAATGTTTTATTTTCATTTTAATCATAATTTGTTGGCATAAATGTTTCATGGTCGTTTTTGTTATTTTATATTTATTTGTATTGTTAAAACATTGCTTTGTTCAACCCAGTTTGACAAAGACACTAGAATCTGTGTCGAAATATTATAAATAGTGTACGTCCAAATAATTTAAATTCAACAATAAATACAAATGCTTGAAATGCAACAACAGAGAGTACAGATCGAAGCAAGGTGTCAACAGACACTTGGATTACGAATGTGGGAAAGGGCCCCAATTTCAATGTCAAATGTGTGGCAAAAGCTTCACGCAGAAACATAGGTTGGTGGCGCATCTGGGATCGCGTTGTGGCCAAGTTCAGATGTGTTATTTGCGGAAGAGTTAACGTTTATAAGTATCTTTTAAACAGACACAATAAGGAGGATAGCGGATTGGACATTGATGGAAGTTCAATGTTGCAAGTTGTAACTAGTAGTTACAGGCCCGGAACGCAGAGACAACCCCCTTGACAACCGAGAATGCAATGTAGCCCCTTTATAAAATGTTTCCAGTAAACAAACGATTTAACAGTCTTGACGTAAATTTTTCCAAGGTGGGCTACTATACTTACATTGATTATAAGGTAACAAAACATCAAAATTCGCAAGTTATTATTATTTTCTGATATTGGTGGTAAATAGGTAAATAATAAGGAAAATCAATCAATCAATCCTTTGTAAATCAGTTTTTTAACTGAATATGATAGACGTTAAATAAATAAATAAATAAATAAATAAATAAATAAATAAATATGTACATTTCAGTAATGTATATATTTCTCTGCAATGAATTATTGATTTTACACATTAATACCAAGTATAAACAGGAAGAGAAATGTGTTTTCGTGGTATTAAATCCTGTGTATTAGATTTTAATTTTTTAATTTTTTATTCTGACAAGTTAAACAATCCAAGTACATGTAATACAAGTAAATGTTAAACAAAGGCAATTAGCAGTGAAGATTGTGTCGCCTGATTTACACAATTATAACAATATCGTAATAATAATAACTAGGAAACGCTCAGTTGGACGCGTTGATAAGCGAGCACGTGCTATAGCTTGACCCACATTGCACATTTTTTTAAATTTTAAAATTTGCGACGTTCGCTGTCCACAGGGCCACGTTTCCAAAATTATTAATTATTACCAATGTATTTGAGTAAACCCGTGTGTAACCTTTACTTTGTGGATAAAATCCACCGCCATCTAGAGGACCTTGACTCCTTGGGAAAACTATTTAAACTCTTTGGTGACAAATAATACACTGCTTCCTCGAAAGTATTTTGATTACTTCTAGGTGGCAGTGCATTAGAAACTTCGCGCGTCTTTTCGTTGCCATGGCAACGTTACTTTTGTTATAATGTAATTTCCATTTACACTACTTATCGGATCAAAATAAAATTAACATATTCGTGACCGGACGGACATTCTCAATGATTTGGCCACCTCAGATTTTGTCGCCGTTCAGTTTGAAAAAAAAAACTTTAGATTAACTACTTTAATGTAACTTTTTAACTTTTTGAACGATTTTGACACAAAACTAATGGCATTCAATCGAGAACAAAGCTTGCGGATGGTCAAAATTTCAAATCGATCCGAGCCTCCGTTCGAACGTTATGGCGAGACATACAAAAAAAAAAAAAAAAAAAAACAGTGACTAATTTTTCCGGCAGAGTCAAATGGAAACGCTCGCTTCGCTCGCTTAATAATAATAATAATAATAATAATAATAATAATAATAATAATAATAATAATAATAATAATAATAATAATAATAATTTTTTTTAAATTGTATGTAGCAAAAACATAAGAGTACAAACATAGCATACATTATCCCAATAAACCCGAAGGCTTATCAGTGGGTTACATTAATGTATGAAATTAACTTAGGTTTAAGCTCATAGCTGAAGGCCGTTGAAACATTCTACAATATGACTAAAATTAACAATATTGAACTAAAATATAAAAAAAAGGAAAAATAAACATCGAATTGATCTGAAAATATCACAGAAACATAAATAAAATCGATATACACTTACTTATTACATCAGGTAAATCAATTATACACACACAAGGTGTGAGTTTACAAAAAAGAAAAAGAAAATGAGTTCTTAAGTTCACAAAAATCATTGCAGTTCTTTAGAAAGGTTCTCGAGGTAAAAAGATTTTAGGTATAACTTAATCAAGGATATTTTTTTGACTAACGTTAAAATTTCAGGTGGCAATGAATTAATAACTCTTGGTACCATGAAACGCAAGCAGCGATCACCATGTTTATTCGTTGTTAATGGTACTACAAACTTGTTTTGGCTAGCAAGTCTAGTTCCTTTATCATGCACTTGGGGTATTTTATATTTCGTATCGTAAAAGTACTTCAAAATCAGCCTGTAGAAATATAATTCTCTTACCGGTAATATAAAGCAAGTCCTATAGACGTCCTCAATTTCGTTGTGGACATTATGCAAGCGTTTGGGGTGTATTATCTTTACTATCGAGTTTTGTAGTCTAATAAGCATGGTCATATTCGAACCCGAAGCGTTACCCCATGACAGCAAAGCATACGTTAATACAGATTCAACTAGAGAAATGTAAACTAATCTTAACGTGTCATCGGATAGAACTGGTTTTAACTTATATATAGTTGATATGCAATAAAAAAAATAAAATAATAATAATAATAATAATAATAATAATAATAATAATAATAATAATAATAATAATAATAATAATAATAATAATAATAATAATAATAATAAAAACAATAACATAGTGAAAAAAGATCAAATTCAGTGATCACAATATAACTAATAAGATCTAGGCCTACATACAAATCAATTTTTTCACATCTTTGAATAAGGCCCACTATGAATTTATACATTAACAATGAAACATTTAGAGCATTACATTGATCATGAGCTAAATTTGAACTTTTTTTTAGAACACTACACTGACTAATTAAACGAGGGAGCGGAGCGACCGAGTGTCTCCATTCAACTCGAACAGCTCTTATTCTGTGATTCTGTGAGTCTGTCTGTCTGTCTATCTGTCTGCCTGTCTGTCTGTCTGTCTGTACGTCAAAAATCAGCCGAACCGCTGAACAGATTAAGCTGAAATTTTAATCAGACATCCAGTACGAGTTTACTGAGAACTGCTAACAAAATCAGCTAGATCCATTGCGATTTAATCCCACAATAAATAAAAATGTGATTTTAAAAATATCGATAGCATTTGTTTAGAAGCAGCTAGTGGGACGATAGCTACGTGGCTTGCATTGCCTATTGGTAAGCATTTAGACTACCGCACGGAGGGTTGGGGTGCGATACCCGTTAGCTCGAACTTTTTTATATTTTTACACCCACATATTATTTTTGAGGGGTGTTAAATGGGAAATAAAAATTAGGTGATTTTGTTTTATCTTGGAAATTTGTTAATGTTTCACGCTAATACGTTTTGAACATGATTCACATTTTAAATGTTCAATTTAAATAACAAGGGAAACGCCAAAGTCGTTGTTATACGAGTGAGTGAGCCATGTGTTGAGTACCCGGTATCATTTCCCATACTGGGCTAGATCCAGCCTTATGTATAGAGGAGGAAAGGGGATGTTCCCGGGTACTCAACACTTGGCTTCCTCACTCGTTTAACAACGACTTTGGCGTTTCCCTAGTGTAGATTAATTAAACGAGGGAGCGGAGCGACTGAGTGTCCCCATTCAACTCAAACGGCTCTCATTCTGTGATTCTGTGTGTCTGTACGTCGAAAATTAGCCGAACCGCTGAACAGATTGTGCTGAAATTTTAAACAGACATCCGGTACGAGTTTACTATGAACTGCTAACAAAATCAGCTTGATCCATTGCGATTTAAGCCTACAATAAATAAAAATGTGATTTTTAATAATATCAATGGCATTTGTTTCGTAGCAGTTAGCGGGACGAGGTTGACGTGGCTTGCATGGCCTTATGGTAAGCATATAGCCTACCGCACGGAGGTTTGGGTTCGATACCAGTTAGCTCGAACTTTGTTATATTTTTACACACACATATAATTTTTGAGGGGTGTTTAATGGGAAATAAAAATTAGGTGATTTTGTTTTATCTTGGAA
The DNA here is from genome assembly GCA_024449915.1 of Sweltsa coloradensis. Lineage (NCBI taxonomy): Eukaryota > Metazoa > Arthropoda > Insecta > Plecoptera > Chloroperlidae > Sweltsa > Sweltsa coloradensis. The sequence goes on from JAMZAV010001449.1 coordinate 139,986, forward strand.
ATTTGTTAATGTTTCACGCTAATACGTTTTGAACATGATTCGCATTTAAAATGTTCAATTTAAATAATTAAACGAGTGCGTGAGCCATGTGTTGAGAACCTGGTATCATTCCTCATACTGGGCTAGATCCAGCCTTAGGTATAGTATAGGGGAGGAAAATGGATGTTCCCGGGTACTTAACACTTTGCTCACTCACTCGTTTAACAACCACTTTGGCGTTTCCCTAGTTAAACGAGGGAGCGGAGCGACCGAGTGTCTCCATTCAACTCGAACGGCTCTCATTCTGTGATTCTGTCTGTCTGTCTGTCTGTACGTCAAAAATCAGCCGAACCGCTGAACAGATTGGGCTGAAATTTTAAACAGACATCCGGTACGAGTTTACTAAGAACTGCTAACAAAATCAGCTAGATTCATTACGATTTAATCCTACAATAAATTAAAATGTGATTTTTAAAATATCTATAGCATTTGTTTAGTAGCAGCTAGTGGGACGATAACTACGTGGCTTGCATGGCCTATTGGTAAGTATTTAGACTACCGCACGGAGGGTTGGGGTTCGATACCCATTAGCTCGAACTTTTTTATATTTTTAAACCCACATATTATTTTTGAGGGGTGTTAAATGGGTAGTAAAACTTAGGTGATTTTGTTTTATCTTGGAAATTTGGAATTTGGATTTGGAATTTGGACGTTTTGAACATGATTCGCATTTTAAATGTTCAATTTAAATAACTAGGGAAACGCCAAAGTCGTTGTTAAACGAGTGAGTGAGCCATGTGTTAAGTACCCGGGAACATCGCCTTTTCTCCCATGTACCTAAGGCTCGATGTAGCCCAGTATGGGGAATGATACCGGATACTATACACATAGGTCACTCACTCGTTTAACAACGACTTTGGCGTTTTTCTAGTAGTATTAAAATATCAGCTGGATCGTACTACTTTTGACTCCTTACGAGTTTAACATTCATGATAAAATAGTAGTTTTAATATACCAGCTGAATCGTACTACTATATATTTCAATGGAGCTATACACTAGTGTGAATATGTTGTATGTTTATTAAACGAGGGAGCGGAGCGACCGAGTGTCTCCATTCAACTCAAACGGCTCTCATTCTGTGATTCTGTCTGTCTGTCTATCTGTCTGTACGTCAAAAATCAGCCGAACCGCTGAACAGATTTCGCTGAAATTTTAAACAGACATCCGGTACGAGTTTACTAAGAACTGTTAGCAAATTCAGCTAGATCCATTGCGATTTAAGCCTACAATAAATAAAAAGGTGATTTTTTAAATTATCGATAGCATTTGTTTAGTAGCAGCTAGCGGGACGGAACCTGTGTGGCTGACATGGCATAGTGGTAAGCATTTAGCCTACCGCCGGAGGGTTGGGGTTCGATGCCCGTTAGCTCGAACATTTTTATATTTTTACACCCACATATTATTTTTGAGGGGTGTTAAATTGGAAATAAAAATTAGGTTATTTTGTTTTATCTTCGAAATTTGTTATTGTTTTAAGCTAATACGTTTTGAACACGATTCGCATTTTAAATGTTTAATTTAAACAACTAGGGAAACGGCAAAGTCGTTGTTAAACGAGTGAGTGAGCCACGTGTTGAGTACTCCGTATCATTCCTCATACTGGGCTCGATCCAGCCTTAGGTATAGGGGAGGAAAGGGGATGTACCCGGGTACTCAACACTTGGCTCACTCACTCGTTTGACAACGACTTTGGCGTTTCCCTAGTTAAACGACGGAGCGGAGCGACCGAGTGTCTCCATTCAACTCAAACGGCTCTCATTCTGTGATTCTGTCTGTCTGTCTGTACGTCGAAAATCAGCCGAACCGCTGAACAGATTGGGCTGAAATTTTAAACATACATCCGGTACGAGTTTACTGAGAACTGCTAACAAAAGCAGCTAGATCCATTACAATTTAATCCTACAATAAATAAAAATGTGATTTTTAAAATATCGATAGCATTCGTTTAGTAGCAGCTAGTGGGACGATAGCTACGTGGCTTGCATTGTCTATTGGTATGCATTTAGACTACCGCACGGAGGGTTGGGGTGCGATACCCGTTAGCTCGAACTTTTTTATATTTTTACACCCACATATTATTTTTGAGGGGTGTTAAATGGGAAATAAAAATTAGGTGATTTTGTTTTATCTTGGAAATTTGTTAATGTTTCACGCTAATACGTTTTGAACATGATTCACATTTTAAATGTTCAATTTAAATAACAAGGGAAACGCCAAAGTCGTTGTTATACGAGTGAGTGAGCCATGTGTTGAGAACCCGGTATCATTTCCCATACTGGGCTAGATCCAGCCTTATGTATAGAGGAGGAAAGGGGATTGTCCCGGGTACTCAACACTTGGCTTCCTCACTCGTTTAACAACGACTTTGGCATTTCCCTAGTGTAGAATTATTAAACGAGAGAGCGGAGCGACTGAGTGTCCCCATTCAACTCAAACGGCTCTCATTCTGTGATTCTGTGTGTCTGTACGTCGAAAATTAGCCGAACCGCTGAACAGATTGTGCTGAAATTTTAAACAGACATCCGGTACGAGTTTACTATGAACTGCTAACAAAATCAGCTTGATCCATTGCGATTTGAGCCTACAATAAATAAAAATGTGATTTTTAATAATATCAATGGCATTTGTTTCGTAGCAGTTAGCGGGACGAGGTCGACGTGGCTTGCATGGCCTAGTGGTAACCATTTAGCCTACCGCACGGATGGATGGGGTTCGATTCCCGTCAGTTCTAACTTTATTATATTTTTACACCCACATATTATTTTTGAGGGGTGTTAAATGGGAAATAAAAATTAGGTGATTTTGTTTTATCTTGGAAATTTGTTAATGTTTCACGCTAATACGTTTTGAATACGATTCGCATTTTGAATGTTCAATTTAAATAGCCTAATTATTGTGGCAAGCAGAGTGAGGGCCTGTAAGGTGACCAGACGGTCCGGTTTTAGAAGTCAAAACACTTGGCTAACTCACTCGTTTAACAACGACTTTGGCGTTTCCCTAGTATGATACCAACGGGTCTAAACAGGTTCCTTCTAAAAGCTGTATGCCCACTACTATTTATGTGTCACTGTTATGAGTGCTCCAACTTTATATATTCTGTTTTAGGAATTGCATGCATCGTCTTCGACGAAGCACCAACCGGGACGATGCCCCACCCACTACAAGGCCATGCCGTCCACCAAGCACCGCTTACTAGCGCCCCACCAACCCCCTGCCCTCTACCAATCACCGACCTTGACTAGTCAGCACCAACTACGAGGCCCTGCCGTCTACCAATCACCGAACTTGACTAGGCCCCACCAACTACAAGGCCTTGTTCACTACGAAGCACCGACCTTGACTACGCCCCACCAGCTACAAGGCCCTGCCGTCTACCAAGCAACGACCATCACGAGAATCCACCCACTAGGAGGTCCCGCCTTCTACATAGCACCGACCGGCACGATGCCCCTTCCACTGCAAGTACAAGGCCCTGCCGTCTACCAAGCACCGACCTTGACGAGACCCAGCCCACAACGAGGCCCCACCCTCCACAAAGCACTAAGCTTGACGAAGCTCCGGGCAATACGAGGCTCCGGCCTTCAAAAAGTTACGCCCTTCTTCCAACAATGCCCAGTCTGCATGGTCGCCTTCACAACTGCAGAAGCATTCGAGAAACACAACATCCAGGAGTGTGGCAAACACTTCCGGTGTCCATCTTGTTTGAAGCTGTTCAATCTGAAACACAACTACGAGCAACACGTGCAGTATGTGTGCGGTAAGAAATGGCGATGTCTGAATTGCCAAACGCTTTTTGATTCGAAGGCTGCTTTGGTGGAACATACATGGTCCTGTTGTAGGTAAGAAATTCGATATTCTTCACGCGGTTAGTTTTGAGAGCCAGAAGATTTCACAAGAAGATAGAGAAATAGATGTTCAGACGACAACCATTGTTTATATATAATAATGTACTCGTTGTTGTAGGTTCTAGTATTACAAATAATGTATTGTAATACCTACCTGATAGTAGAAAGTAGTATGACATGGAATATTGGCCAATGTAAAACTGTTTTGGATGATTGAATAAATTACGATAAATTATGTCGTAAACATGTCATTTTGTAACGTTCTCAATAATTGTTTTTAATTTGTTCAGACTCTTGACCATGTTGAAGATTAAGCCCAATGTTACTTAGGTAGACTGAGACAAAAAGTTTGAGTAGAGATCCGTAAAACAATGGTTTCCACTTTCCAGAAGTAAAAGATATGTTTCCCGTTTGACTAAACACTGCAGCAGAATCGGCCATCTTGCAGACTGCCGACTGGGCCACGGACATTAGTTATGCGGAGAACTCAAGCATTCACAGTATCCTTGACTACACGGGCGCTGGCGCTCATGCATTGGTTGAGCTGGTAAGTGTATTAGATTTATTCATTGTATAATTAATCCTACAACAACAGCAACTACTAACATTTGTACTAGCCTTGTATCACTACAAAAGTTGCTGTGTGTACCAACCTTGAGATATCTCTCTCTCAAAACATGGCCTCAGATGTATCTTTGTAATTCGAAATTGTCATTGTTTAATAACTAAATAAAACATCATAAATAGTACCTTGAGTGTTTACAAGATTATTAAAAACAATACATGGTGTTCAGAAGTGAGATGAAAAAGAGGCACAACCAGAAACATAGAAAAAACGTAAGTAAAAGATATTAATCAAAGCCACATGGTAGCTAGATAAAAGTTAGGTTAGAACCTAGGCTGGCATATCGGAAAATGATGTCTCAAGACGGAAATAGTGAGGGCCTAAGTCCTGTAACAGGTCAACAACCTATAATAGGCCAAGGCGCAACATCTTCTTTTTATATCCAACCTCCAGGCCAATTTGATTTCTCACAACCAAAAGAGTGGGAACAATGGTTGTGACAGATGGAGTGGTTTAGGAGTGTGTGGCAGAGATAAATCTAAAACCACAGAAGGTACAGGTAGACCTATTTATCTATACTTTGGGATCCATGGCTGGGAAATATTGAAATCATTTCGCCTAACTACCGATGAACTGAACACATATGATGTAGTGTTCCAAAAGTTCAAGGAAAGATTTGAGCCTCGTAAGAATATCATATATGAGCGAGCTCGATTTTACAAACGATGCCAGAGGCAAGGAGAGCCAATAAGCGTTTTCATAAATGACTTATACAGCATTGCAGAAAATTGCGGTTTTAAAGAACTAATAGAAGAGTTTATTAGAGATAGGATAGTAGTAGGTATGCTTGACGGAAAGTTAAGTGAGCAACTACAAATGGATCCTAGTCTAACTCTTGATAAGGTGATTGACCGAGTGAAACAAAAAGAGTCGATACACCAACAACAGGCTATTGTGCGTAACGAAGACGTTGTCAGAAAATTGACCCTATTCGAAAATCGAAACCTCAATACAAGAATAAATCTCAGACTTATTCGAAACCATCGGGTGAACAGGACAAAAAGCCTAATTCACAGTGTGGTAGATGTGGGTATTAACCAGGCCATAAATACAAATCATGTCCAGCTAAAGATAGCGCGTGTAATAAATATAAACGTAAGGGGCACTGGGAAAAAGTATGCAGATCTAAAAAACGTCAACGAAGTCAACGTAGAGAAAAACTCTGAGATGATGCTTACTGCGGAGCAATAGACTCGCAAGACAAAAACAAAGCGTGTCATGTTAACTTCTTAATAAAGAAGCACAAAATTAGTTTCAAGATTGACACGGGGGCGGATGTTACCGTTATTCCGGAAGCTACGTTCAAAAGCATAGGCCTACGCCAAAATGCGAAAAGTGAGAACGAAGGTCTTAATCTAATTTATACTTTGAAGAAACTATTTGGTCCAGGCCATCAGCCAATAAAGGTGATTGGAAAAATTACTGTTCCGTTAAAATGGAAAAAAGTTACAGTGATGCAGGACATCTATGTTGCAAAAGAAGTGAAAGAAGCGTTACTAGGAATGCCTGCCATAACAGCATTGAATATGTTAAACTTTGTTGATAGTATAAAAACTAAGGAAGAATCAAGCCTATCCAATCCAAATAGGGCTAGTCCAGAACAGAAATATCCTAAATTGTTTAGTGGTCTAGGGAAAATTGATACTGAGTTCAAAATATCGCTTAAAGATAATGCAACACCATATGCAGTTACAGTACCTAGACGAATAGCTCTACCGCTCAGAGAACCAGTGAAGAAGGAACTGGAAAGAATGGAAAAAGGTGTAATAACTCGAATAGAGGAGCCTACTGATTGGTGCTCACCGTTGGTCGTAGTTCCAAAACCAGACAAAAGTCTTAGATTGTGTGTTGATTTCACAGAACTAACAAGCATGTTCGAAGTGAAAGACACCAACTACCCTCAGTTGAAGAAACTATAGCCAACATCCAAGACGCAAACTTTATATCGAAGTTAGATGCAAGTTCCGGTTACTGGCAAGTACCACTAGATAAAGAATCAGCAAAATTAACCACCTTTATTACTCCGACAGGCCGATATTACTTTAATAGATTGCCATTTTGGAATAAGCTCCGGGCCAGAGTACTATCAAAGAAAAATATCCCAAGTCCTAGAAGGACTAGAGGAGTAATTAATCACATGGATGATATTGTTGTAACTGGGAAAACACAAGCTGAACATGACGAGCGACTGGATAAAGTGCTTAAGAGATTAAGCGATGCAAAAATTACGTTGAACGAAAGCAAATGTCAGTTCAATGTAAAGTCAGTAAAATTCCTAGGATATGTGATTGGTACAGATGGTGTAAAACCAGACCAAAGCAAGGTTGAAGCTATCAAGAACATAAAGAAACCAAGCAATATCACCGAGTTACGAAGACTCCTAGGAATGGTAAATTTTCTTATGAAATTTCTACCAAATGCAGCTGAGGTAACAAAACCTCTTCGTGACCTGTTGAGTAAATACGTTGAATGGTCATGGGGAACATATCAGGAGAAAGCTTTCAATGAAGTTATTGAAATGTTATCCTCCGCTCCAACCTTAGCTATATATAATCCTAATCGAGAGACAAGAGTTTCCTCGGATGCATCAGCATATGGATTAGGAGCGATGCTTGAACAACAACAAAACGACATGACATGGCGTCCAGTTATGTATGCACCACGCAGCTTAAGTCAAGTTGAACAACAGTATGCGACCATAGAAAAAGAAGCTCTCGGAGTAACCTATGCATGTGAGAGATTCCAAAACTATATCATTGGATTAACGGTGTTAGTGATAACTGATCATAAACCTTTGATAGCCATTCTTGGAAACAAACCATTGAGTGAACTTTCACCGAGACTACAAAGAATGCGCATGCGCCTAATGAGATTCTCCTATGAAATCAAACATATCCCTGGAAAAGAGTTATGTGTTCCAGACACTCTCTCCAGAGATACTAGGAATATTGTGGCGAACGAACGTGACATTCTGCTACAAGATTCAATAGAATCTTATGTCGATCAATAATACTGCAACTTCCAATGAGTGATCATCGATGGGAGAGTATAAAAACAGTGTCAGAAAGAAGACAATGTTCTAACACAAGTGACAATGTTTATTCAAGATGAGTGGCCTCATAATATTCGTAATAATCCTGCGTATTATCAGTATTATAAAGTACGAAACGAGTTAACAGTAAATGAAGGAGTAATCATGAAAGGTGACAGAGTAGTTATTCCGTATAAAATGCAACACGAAATGTTAAAATGTTTACATGAAGGTCATTTGGGTATAACCAAATGTAGAAGAAGAGCACACGATGCAGTGTGGTGGCCTACTGTAAATGAAGACTTGAAAGAACTCATTCCAAATGTAAACATGCATTGAAATCGTAAATAACCAGGTAGAACCATTAATGCAATCAACTCTTCCAGATGGACCATGGATAACAGTGGCAACAGACATATTCACACTAGAAGGTGTTAACTACTTAGTTATAGAAGATTATTTTAGTCGTTTTCCAGAAGTTGTCAAGCTAGACAAAATGTCATCACAACACATAATCGGAAAAATGAAAGCAGTATTTTCAAGATTTGGAATACCAAAAGAGGTACGAGCAGACAACAGTTCTCAGTTCGACTGTCAAGAATTCAGGCAATTTGGTCAAGAGTACGGGTTTAAATTAACAACAAGCAGTCCTCATTATCCAAAAAGTAACGGGATGGCTGAAAGTGGTGTGAAGGTAGTCAAGAATATCTTAAAGAAGGCAAAGCAAGAAGATCCTAACAAAGCACTACTAGTATATCGATCAACAGCACTCGAAAGTGGCTATAGTCCAGCCGAACTCCTAATGGGACGTAAGCTTAGGACAACGCTTCCTATGTTGGATTCAAAACTTACTCCAAGTGGCCTGATTTTGAAGCTGTTTTAAAGAACAAGATCACAAAATGAAAGAAAATCAGAAGAGAAACTACGATGATAGACATCGGGCTAAAGAACTTCCTCAACTAATGATAATGATGAAGTTTGGATTGTAAGATTTAAAAGATATGGAAAAGTAGTTGGCCGAGCATCTCAACCAAGGTCATACTTCGTGGAATCGAATGGTCGAACAGTAAGAAGAAATCGATACCACCTAAGACCTACGGAATCCAAGACATGTCCCTTCCTAACATTCCTCTTGATGTTGAGTTTAACACAGGTTCCAAAGACAGTACCAGAGCCAGGATGTCGACAGGAGATTTCCTTGCCGATACGAATCCAGATCCAGGGGCGAGCCCATCTACTGGTGAACGCGTACAAGATCAAGCGGAAAGTTCCAAGCCAATAGAAGCCCGAAGGAAAGTATCCATCCTCCCGAGGTGTCCAGAGAAATCATCAGATCAAGATTTGGCCGTTTTTAGTACGGCGTCAAATGGTTTTCTGTGCAACTTTTTGGTATGAATATAGCACCATATGTCGTTATGCTCAGGAAGCCTCACAGAATATGAATCGCTTTGGTGCCAGAGCGCCGCCCGAGACTGGGGGCGGGAACGCCGCCCCCAAGTTTGACCACGCTCGGGAATATAAAACGCTCAATAACAGCCAAACTGTTGATCGGACAACAAACAATCAAGAGGTAAATTATGCTTAAAATGTATGGATTTAGGTAATAAGATACTAATTCATTTTGGCCGTCCGCAACTGGGGGGTGGGAACGCCGCCCCCTAGTTTACCACGCTCGGGTATATAAAACGCCCAATAACAGCCAAACGATTGGTCGGACAACAAAAAATCAAGAGACAAATTACGCTTGAAATGAATGGATTCAGGTTATGAGATACTAACACATTTTCGCCGCCCGCAAATGGGGGGTGAAGGGACGCCGCCCCCGAAGTTTACCACGCTTGGGAACATATAACGCTCAAAACAGCCAAACGGTTGGTCGCACAAAAAAAGTTCAAGAGGAAATTTATGCTTAAAATAAATGAATTTAGATTATAAGATAATAATTTAATTTACAAGTTGCAAAATTATTGTTTAATTGATAAAAATAATAATTATAACAGCATCGATAATGAGTTAAATTGTAGCAAAATACAAGTAAAAACAATTGTATGGAATTTGATGTTTATTCATATGTTAAAAAGCAATGTTAAGCCTTTATTAATGTGGACTGATTCATCGTTTTGCATAAATGACTCATTGAACAATACAAAAGACATTAGCAACTCGTAGGAAATGACATAGGAGTAGGAGGACTTAGGAGTAGGACATGAAGACCCTTGCTTATGAAGCTTCCAGTGTTTTCTGCTCCAGAAAAGGCATGTTATCCTGGAAGAGCTGCTGCCTTCTTTACACCTAGTGCATTGTAAATAGAAGCCAGTGGAATAAGTCTTTGCTGAGTTCTTGAATAGATCGGGATATCTTCTGACGGCAAGAATAAATACATCGGTGTCGGGAGAGAAAATGTGTACTACTTGGGATGTTCCTCGTACAGTTGCATCAACAGCGAGAAGGAACATTTTTGTATCGGCCTCTTCTTGCGAGCTTTTTAAGTGCTCCAATTCTATTATGTTCGATTTTGTTTGATTTGACCATGCTCCTATAACTTTATTATGGGTAAGGACTGCGTGTCAAGAATGTTTTCAATAAGCAAGCAGTCAATTAATTTTTTGTGGAATTGTGTGACAAGAATTTTTTCATTTGAATGTGGCCAACGTAAATGTTATCTTCCACCCTGTAAGCCACAGGGTTAGCTCCACATTGTCTGTTGTCAGACTTTAGGGACATTGGTACATCAAAACGATCAAACACGACGAGCATTACATCATTCATGTATCTTTGATCAAGCTGTTTCACAAATTTTACGTCCAGTTCACTGCATCTAGTTATGTCCGCTGTCTTTTTGAACGCTTGTACCTCGGCCATACCATCAACAATAGATACGCGCATTGAACCACTTCCATAATTATCATTGAAGTCTTGCTGTTGGCAATCGTTTGGAATTTTCTCAAGAATCCCCATTAGAACACTTTTTGAGCAATGATGCATAGTTCCATCTGCGGAAGACAATACTCTTGGAACCACTGATAACTCATACGAGCCAACAGTCAAGTGAAGGTCTACATCAGGTCTAGAGCAGGCAACAACAGGTAACCTCAAGAACAATGCTCAATCTTCTTTTAACTAGACTACTTCATTTTGGGTTTTAACCGCAATTTCTTTCCTGCATTTTTCCACATTTGCAGATTTAACCTCTTCATGACCATAGATTGTCGTTGCTTGATGTTATCCTGTTGTCATCAACGAAAACTACGTATTTTTCTTGGCCAATGACGTTTCTGCTGCAAACATAGTTTTGAACTTTAATAGGCATGACTCTTTTTGTGATTATATTGATGAGTTGAGTAGAGTCATCAAGAAATGGATTACATGGCAAGTCTCTCAGTGTTTTAGTGAGAGTTTCTATGTTATTGTTGTGTCTATTCAAAAATGAGCAATTGTCATTGTGGTGTCTATTAGTTGATAGATCAACTACGCCTGCGATCTTCTTTGATTCTAGTACTATTCGTGTCATCTAACTCGGGAGCAATTAGAAAGAAGCGAGTCAGTGCGTTCGGATTCAATGAAAGCCCTACAACTTCATTTTGCATTGTGCATGCTTCCAATAGAACAAAACCGATCAATGTTTTTATTTACAACCCAGTTTCCAGCACTACAATCGACGTATATTTCTGGTGATTTTGTAGGTAGCTCGGCCATCTCTGCTAAATACAATGGAATAACCGTTGCGTAATTAATTTTATCGTGAGCAAAGAAATATTTTGGCATTGCATCCATTACTTTGAGATGTAATTCCCAATCACCAGAGCGAACTGTTAATTGTGAAAGACAGAGTTCTATTAACATTTGCATATTGTATTGAATTAGCGATTTGAACACGGGACGAGAAGAACATTCTTTTTGGAATTCGTGAATGAGTTCCAACAACTTCAGACCTGACATGGTGTCATTAAATTCTGCATGTACACTTCGGATGTCATCTTTGTATCCTGTTTGGCACTCTTTCTTCAAACTCTGCGCTTGACTTTTGCAAGGGTCTTCAAGTTCAGGATATTTTTTAAAGAAAGCTTCCATGAACAGACAATGTAATGCGTGTAATGTAATTAAATGGGCATCAATACTACGTTTAACATGTTTCCCATCGAGTATTTGTGACTGCACAAGGACCGTACGACCCAACTTCAATCCAACTCGCATCAATACTACTCCACTGTAAGTGTGTGGAAATAAGAATTGCAGAATGAATTTTATGCCATAACTGGAGTCCTACGTGCTTCCCAATTTCCTCACTGACAGCAATAAATGATGCTCCATTAAATTGACACATATAGGCCTTAGTCCGTATCTAACATAATTTTTGTCCAATAAACCGTTTGGCTGTTAAAGCGTTATGTTCCAAAGCGTGGCCATGCTTGGGGGCGGCGTCCTCACCCGTCAGTTGCGGGCGGCGAAAATAAATCATTATCTTATGACCTGATTCATTTATTTTAATCATAATTTGCCTCTTGATTTTTTTTGTTGTCCGATCAACCGTTTGTGTGTTGTTGGGCGTTTTATATTCCCGAGCGTGGTAAACTTGGGGGCGGCGTCCCTGCACCCCCCAGTTGCGGGGGGGGAAAAAAATACAGCACTTATAACCTCAATCTATTTATTTTAAGCATAATTTGCCTCTTGATTTTGTGTTGTCCGATCAACCGTTGGCTGTTATTGAGCGTTTTATATTCCCGAGCGTGGTCAAACTTGGGGGCGGCATTCCCGCCCCCAGTCGCGGGCGGCGCTCTGGCACCAAATGATTCATATTCTGTGAGGCCTCCTGAGCATAACGACATGTGGTGCTATATTCTTACCAAAAAGTTGCACGGGAATGCGATATACGACCATTTGACGCTGCACTATTTAATAAATCAAGAGATCGGTTAAATTTGTAAACTATGATTAATCATGTATAATACGTACATAATCTTACTTTTCTGATTTGTGTTAATTTCTCTTAAAGAAAGAAAGATGTATTGGATTTATTCATTGTATAATTAATCCTACAACAACAGCAACTACTAACATTTGTACTAGCCTTGTATCACTACAAAAGTTGCTGTGTGTACCAACCTTGAGATATCTCTCTCTCAAAACATGGCCTCAGATGTATCTTTGTAATTCGAAATTGTCATTGTTTAATAACTAAATAAAACATCATAAATAGTACCTTGAGTGTTTACAAGATTATTAAAAACAATACAGTTAGTCTCTAGTTTCTCTTCTCTCTCCCCCCCCCCTTCCAACATTGCATTGCAAAGTACAGCCAGCTTCGCAACGTGTGGGACCGAACTAAAATATTGTGTGGGCGTTTGGAGACAGGGCCTTAGAAGACTTTCTATTACCAGTATTAAAACCAAGCAAAATTCCTTTTTTTAGTGATATCTCGAGAATGCTGCAAAATATCGGAAAACTGTTTGCAGGTTTTGTGAAAACTGTAACCTGCAGGTAGCTGCACGAAAAAATATTGTAATGTGATGGTAATTAAGTTTTTATTTGACATTTTAATTAATTAAATGCATATTTGAAAAACAAACCGTTCCCATTATTATATTAAAATATTTGTTCTTGCATTATATTGTTCTAACAAAACCACATAGCTGTCTGCAATCAGTATTTAAATATACTTTAACATTCTTTAACAACAACAACTTTGACATTACTAAAAAACTGTAATTTCGCGTGGTTTTTGTTTTACTTAGATGTAGCAGGCCGTTCTGGATGATTCGGGATAACGGGAAAAGAAACTCACAAAACTTAGGATTCTACTCAGGCCATGTTTTATCTCTCCAAGAGTATATATATCCATAGAGAGGCCAGTGGCTAATTCAACTACAACAAATACTACAACTATGATGGCGCGACAGCGCAACTCTAATTCATAGTGAGGCCAGTGGCTATTTCTACTACAACAAATACCACATCTATGATGGCGCTAGAGCGCATTGAACTAATTGAAATAGTACCTGATGACACATCTCCCCCTTAAAGTATTGATTATGAATTTCAACAGGTAGATGTGATTTGTAATTAATAACAAAAAAGTATTTGAATTTTAAAATATGAACTAGGTCAGACTAACTTAAATAATATACATGAAGATTCAAGAGTTCCAAACTTACAGACTAAGTTTTGTCGGTGGATGCACAAAGCGCCCACTCCGTGTGTGTCTGGTATCTTAAGTTGTTCTCGGGAGTAGCCTTGACCGCAACAGAAGGAGTGCTAGTCTTGGTTTCTTGCCGAGGACTTGCGTTACCTGGGATTGATGTAATTTGTGGGGCCGGATCAGGAACTTCTTCAGCTTGGTTTCCGAAATTCTCGTCCACCTCTTCATTGGAGTCCTTGACGTCGTCATTAAAGTAGGGGGCCGGAACAAGGTGCCATCGGTTTCTCCTGACTGCTCCACGGTTGGTCTGGACTACATATGACCTTGGTTCGGTAGCACAGTGAAGAACTCTTCCGTGTGTCCGCATGTCGATTATCCATACAGCATCACCTTATTTTAATGGCAATAGAGTATGGCATCGGTGTCTTCGATCATAATTTGACTTTTGTTTTGCTTTTATTATCTCTTCCTTCCTCCGAAGATTCGACTTGTCCGGTATTTTGTCCAGTTGTGCCAACGAGACAGGGAGCGTAGTTCTTAATTTCCGATTCATTAATAGCTCAGCCGGACTGAAGCTGTTTTGAAGAGGTGTTGTTCTGTAAGCGAGGAGGGCTAGATGTGGATCCTCTGATTTCTTCAATCGTAGTTTTACAATCTTGACAGCCGCTTCTACAAAGCCGTTACTTTGACTGAACTTTGGGCTGCTGGTGATGAAGTTAAACCCCTACGATTTAGCGAATAGCTTGAACTCCGAGGTTTCAAGTGATCCAAACTGCTGATCTTGCTGTTGTCGCTTCGAACATTCTCCGGTATTCCGTGTCTCGAAAAGATTGATCGGCAGTGATCGATAATCGACTGTGATTTAAGACTGGTTAGTTCCGCTTTCTCAAAATACCTCAAATAGTAATCGGTAACCACCAAATACCATTTTTGATGCAACTTAAAGAGATCCATAGCGACAGTTTGCCATGGTCTGTCTGGAAAGGTGCTCGGGATGAGAGGTTCGTGTCGATTGTTAGATTCCTGAATGCATTCAGAACATGATCGTACTGTAAATTCAATCTGACTTGAGAGTCCTGGCCACCAAACAGCTTCGCGTGCTCGGGCCCGACACTTCGTTATACCATGGTGCACTTCATGTATCCGATCTAATACTTCTTTTTGTAACGTTGCGGATATTACTAATCGCGACCCTCTAAGTATTAGATGATCATGGATAGAGAGTCCATCTTTGACAGACAAATAAGCGTATAGTTCCGGAATCAGTTGATCTTTTGAGGGCCAATCTGTTTGGATATACACTTTCAACATCAAGCAGATAGTATCTTTACTTTGTTCTTCAACAAACTTTGCGAGATACGTATCTGTGATGGGGATATTACAAGAACCAAAATGAACATAGGCAATTGTTTCTTCCTTTAGCTCATTTTCCTCTACGACTGACAAGAGGTTTTCTTGAAAGAGTATCAGCAACAACTAAATCTTTACCAGGAGTGTAAAATATAGAGTAATCATACCTCATCATGCGAATTCGGAAGCGCTGCAGTCTAGGCGACATCTCGTCGAGGTCCTTGGACGTGAAGATGGGAACCAGTGGTTTGTGATCCGTCTCGATCAGGAAGGTTAACCCGATTATGTAATTTTTGAAGCGATCACATGCCCATGTCAACGCCAAAGCCTCTCTCTCGATGTTTGCATGTCTTCACTTGGCTATCGACAGTGTGCACGAAGCGTAGGCTACTGCTCTCTTCCTTCCATCTTCCTGCTTCTGGATGAGGACACTACCAAGACCAAAGGATGAAGCATCTGAGGAAACAATCGTGGGTTTGGCAGGGTCGTACAGGGCTAGGGAAGGTGCCTGGGTAAGGAGAGTTTTGATCTTCTTGAATGCTTGTTTTTTAGGTATTCCCCACGTCAAACAATATTTGATGAAAGGAGGGAGTTAATAAGCTCAAGGATTTCCGCTTTTCTAGGGATATATTTTCCTAGGAAGTTTACCATGCCCAAGAAGCTTTGCACCTCTTTGACGTTAGTTGGTGGATCCATGTTCACGATCGCCGCTATCTTCCGATCGTCAGCTCTTATACCATGAGCATCGATTGTGTGTCCTAGAAAGTCTACAGAGTCTACTGAAAACTCCGTTTTCTGTTCATTCAGGGTTATTCCTGTTGAGTACAGCCTTTCTAACACTGCCCGTAGACTGTCATGTTCGATCTGGTCTTTACCCCAGACTATCAAGTCATCCATGTGCACCAGGACTACTTTAAGTCCATGCAGTATTTGACTCATTCTTTTCTGAAAGTGCTCCGGCGCTGAGGTGATACCAAAAGGCAGGCGCTTGAACTTGAACCTTCCAAACGGGGTTAGAAAAGTAGTTAGTGGTTGAGACTCGGGTGACAAAGGTATCTGCCAAAACCCCGAATTTGCGTCTAGCTTTGTAAATATTTTGGCACCTGCTTGTTGACCTAACGTATTGACGATTTTCGGTATAGGATGAAACTCTCTCTTTACGCTACGGTTAAGGTGCATTAAATCAACACAAATTATTACACCGCCTGATGCCTGGTTAGCATTCTCTGGTTTGGAACGAGAAGGCCAGGGGTCATATTAGGTGAGTGGCTAGCATTCTCTGGTTTGGTACGAGAAGGCCAGGGGTCATATTAGGTGAGTGGCTAGCATTCTCTGGTTTGGTACGAGAAGGCCGGGGGTCATATAAGATGAGTGGCTAGCATTCT